>BMAT01002970.1:15504-27316 GCA_019649035.1 Elysia marginata
CCCCCCCCAAATCCACAACAACAACAACAAAAAAACAACAACAAACAAACAAACAAACAAATGATAAATGTGAAAAAAAGCCAAGCAAATGGAAATATTCTTCAGACATATTAACCTGTTCGTTGCTAAAGTGAAATGTACAAAACAAACTAATAGAAATGAAATTGTAAAATAAAAGAGCAAACAAACAAACTCCGTACCCTCGATAAGTTGAATGTTGGTGGCATTTTTCTGAACAACAACAAAAAAAATATATACGTCCATGACAGAAGTATATTGGGGTTACAAACATAGTTCTTAAACGAAGCTTGCCCTATGACTGCAACATTTTGGATGCGTTGAAAAAATTAGACACTATTTGAAAAAGCATTAATTTAATCAAAGACACAAGGGTACCCTTAAGTTCTTTTTCTCATAGAAATTATAAAAAAAACAACAAAAAAGACATTTCGTTATTTATCTCAAGATAGGGGCTCCATTTCGTAATTCATCTCAAGACAGGCTCCATTTCGTAATTCATCTCAAGACAGGCTCCATTTCGCACTTCATCTCAAGATAGGGGCTTCCTTTCGTAATTCATCTCAAGATAAGGGCTCCATTTCGTAATTCATCTCAAGATAGGGGCTCCATTTCGTAATTCATCTCAAGATAGGGGCTTCATTTCGTAATTCATCTCAAGATAGGGGCTCCATTTCGCAATTCATCTCAAGACAGGCTCCATTTCATAATTCATCTCAAGACAGGCTCCATTTCGCAATTCATCTCAAGACAGGCTCCATTTCGTAATTGATTTCAAGATAGGCTCCACTCATTTAATAACAATATTGCTTTGCCTTGCTGTTCAGCTTGTTTTTAAAGAGATGATTAAAAATTAAATAACATTTACATTGATTTTAGTAGAATATGCAATCGTTATATGAAATCAAGTATGTTTTTCATTTGCTTCTCTTTTTTTGCATTTCAGATTGATTCTGCTGGCGCTTATCTGAAGATATAAATACAGGGGGACATCGAAATCCACAATTTATTAATTCAGTTGTCTCTTAATAATAGCGTTGTCTGTTTTTTTGTAAACGTCCAATTTGTTTTTTTTTAATTAAGATATTAAATATTAAAATAGAAAATATCCTTAAAAGGGACAAAGAGAAAAGAAAATATTAAGTACGAAACAATTTTTAAGCTTTTGAGCGTGGTCAAGAAATTCTGAACACTGCAAAACACGACGGTGTTTCTGTACTAGAGTTGACCAGCATGGCTACCACAGCAGATTTCCTCAAGACAGATGGCCGAATGTTTGGGTTTTCCCCATTAACAAGGCCAACTGGAGAAGGTCAAGGTTACGGTGGAGTGACGAGTCAACTTCCGAGTCATCCTGATGACCTCTTGACCTCTCGAGGTCTCCTGGACACCAACCAACGCATGGCCGGCTACTCTATTGACGGCATCTTAGGGCACAGTAGACTTGCACCAAATTCGCTCAAAGGTCAGTGACCATCTGCAAAATATAGAGAAATAATCTAGCGTTAAGTTATTTCTTACAGAAAAGTGTGAATAAACGGTAAACTATAAAAAACTAGAGAGTTCTATCATTGATTTTGCAAAGGAAATAAGTAAAACCAACACAATTTGCAAGAAAATAAGGATTCGCTTCATAATAAAGATTATAATGGTGACATCACAAAAATTAATGGTTATCACAAGATCGTCTGCAGTCCGCATTTGCAAAAAATGAATTATTAGCCCGAATTGAGTTAAATTTTTAAACAAGAATATCAGAATATCCATCGGTGAGGGTCCTAAGCCAGTCGATGATCTTGAGGTTTCAATCCCGACCACCTTGCGAGGACTGAAGCACTGAATTTAGTTGGACGTTAATGCTGTGTTTGTAATCCATGATGATAAGTTCGTCGGTGATGTTTTTATGGCGTTTAAGCTAAATGCAGTGGCAACCTTTTCCACGTATTTGTAAACTTCAAGCCAAAGACGTTTTTTCTAAAATCAAGGCGGCTTTAAGTTTCTTTATCAATTTCATAAATAATCAAATTGTCTGATTTTTTTATGGTATACTGCTACATAAGCGGGCCTTGAGGAAAAAAAAAAGGTGTCTTTCAAAAGTATTTGCTTCAATAATTCGCTTTCCTTATTAAGAATTCAGGTTTTTAACCGGTTGGTAAACATTGTACCAAATCGTCGAATATTGCGGTGCGTTATTGTTTAGACATTTTAAAACATATGATAGCAATTTCCACAAGTATTCTTTTTCAACGGATAACTAATCAACTTTCTTCACCAGAACTTGAATGTTATCCTTAATCTTTTTTCAATATAAAACATGCTGCTTTCCTCTATATAGATTAAATCTTTTCTTCCATGAAAGGTAGCTCGGCTAAAAAAATAATGCAATAGTGTAGATGTGTTAAAAAAACAGAGTTCTTACAAGTTTCATTGTCACTTCTTGTATTATTGTTAAATTGTTATTTTTTCTCAGTTTTAAGTTTAGACTCTTTCACAGAGCAGAAATAAAAGCATCCTTTTTCGTTGCTACTTTCATGATAATACCATTATTTGCCACAAAAAAACCAATCTAGTAAAAACATTATGTTTCTAGTAGTCCAACTTTTCTCCGCTCTATGTATACCCGAAGTATAAGATATATTCATTAAGACATTTACATTGCAGGAATTCTTCAATTTAAACAAAATTTTGTGATTACACAGGGGTCAATGATCAGAACCGAATGTGTGTTTACTTGCTAGTACAAGATAAAAATAAAAAATGCTGCAAAGAGAGAGAGAGAGACAAAGAGAAAGAGAGAGAGAGAGAGAGAGAGAGAGAGAGGGAGGGAGAGAGAGAGAGAGGAGAGAGAGAGAGAGAGTAAAATGCTTCTCACGCGTTCTTTGTGTAGGTATATTTTAAATACGTGTTGAGATAAATGATAATTTCAATGCCTATGGGAATGTTTCAAAGTAAAAGCAAATCAATAGTTTTTAGCAAAGAAAAGTTTAAATCTTTTTAAAACGGGGAGAAATGTTTAGGCTTTAGTATAACTGAGGAAAATACTACAAAGTAGTACGAAACTTTGTTAAAAAATCAAGCTTTTGTATATTTCTATGTAAATAGGACGTTCATAAAAAATGTTTGTTGGAGTTTAGATTGACTGTTAAAGAAATTGAACTCTTTCCTCTGGCTCGGATATCACCACGATTATGGGGAAATCTTTCATTACTTCCTTTAATTCTTCTGATCTTAGTCTATTTATTGGAGGAGAATTGTGCATGAAAGCTGGTCTAGAGCGTTTTTACGCTGTCTAATATTTTTTTTCCTTTCGAGCAACACATAAGATGCGCAATGTGGTCGAAAGAATGCGGAAGAGATTGTGTTTCCCAAGTTGTTACGTAGATTTAGGTCAGCACCATTCAAGCGAGTGTTAGATAAGACAACTCGATGCTCAATACGCTTGTATATTAGGTACCTTTATAATTATGAACGGTTCAAGTTTAATATGGTTACAAAAGTTCACACATTTTCAGATGGAATGATAAGGTTTTTTTTCGTCGTTGCATCAAATTCTTTTTCCTTTTAGGAGGCCTATTAATTTGTTTAAAAAAATACAAATCAGTAAGTTGCAATCTGCTTTTTCCAACCGACAATAACATTGAAACACCACCTTAAAAACATTTTACCAAATGAACGCTATTTCTTTAGGTGGCTGAAAAGCCATGATCATAAACAGGAGAAAACATTAACATAAGAAATATTGAACAATATAATACATGGCGTTTGAATCTATAGTATTGCGAAATATAGTAGAGGAGGTATTTTAAATTACTGAAAAATAGTAGAGTAGGCATTTTCAATTACTGCAAAATAGTAGAGGAGGCATTTTAAATCACTGAAAAGCCCACTAATTCAACGTTCTACATTATACGCTATAACCTGTTGTGTTAACTTTTCGCTTTCACCGTGTACACCTTCACATTAAAGCGTAGATAGATGCCATTTCTCTAATCTCCAATGGCACACCGATGCCTCACAACAAACTGACATCTCTTGTTATCGCCCATGCATTTTACCACAACACCGCAAGAACCCGTTGGAGCGCTCCACCACTTGGACTGAAGTAGCCAGTGTAGATTGAAGGCGTTCGATGTTAATCCGCAAGGGATGCGATTCTCTGCCTTGTTTAATCTCTTTACACCCGAGGATCTGCTGATGAGCCTCCTTGATGATCCCACTATTGATAGATGGGGCACAGGAAAACAAATTTTTACTACTAGGGCAATAATGCGATCTGTCAAACGCTTAGCCATATTCAGATAATTTGAGAGAACACACCATCTTATTTATTAAAAAAAGTCTATCAAAAGATGAGTCTTAGAAAAATCTGAAAAACGGTGGCTGGGCCATTTGGTTATACCTTATTCATTGTAATAAGAACATATTAGGACTAACCATTGACTCTAATGAGCATCTTGGAGTTAAATATTCTAAAAAAACTAATGTTCAGTTTGATGAACTGTTGAATAACGAATCTTTCATTATGGCATGGGTCTCCCAAAAATGGAAGGAAGATTAAAAAATAACGTTGCACGCTTGCCCGTAGAATAAAATTGTCTCACATTTGTCCAAATGAGTCATAAGTCGAATATAATATATTTGGGCTATAGTCTTTCAAAGTTTAGTGGGTATTCCACAGTAAAATTCTTTTTCATTTCAGATTGATGGTAAAGACATTGCTGAACTGTTTACAAGCCTGATTCATCTTGAAATTTTATGTTTTATATGTTTAATTTAAATATCATAGTTGTAAAAACTTTAAATCCAATTTGCTCCCCCTTTTAAAATTTTACATGTCCTAATGCTATCGACTTCAAACAGCTGTAGCTTTACACAGAGGCATGATAATGCTTTTCTGTTCGTTGTATTTGAAAGTTTAAAAAAGTAAGCTTTTCTGTGATACAACCTGACTACCTTCCAACTTTGACTTAAGACTCATTTTGATTGGCTAATACTCTAACCACGAGTAGGACTCACAAGTAACCGCAAACAGAATGATAGTGAGTGCGCGGCAGTTGACACCATACATTAGTGATAACTCATCGTTTCTAGCAATTTGTAGCACATACATAACCTGGCGCGTGTACCTGCATCCCTCCATGTCCGCTTGAGTCTGGCACTGACCTGGCCTGGGACTGATTCATGACTATAGGATGTCTGACACGAAACAGAGATGCTGTATCAGATGCGTCATTCTCTAATAATGGCCACTTTGAATGTGACATTTTATCTTAGTTTCGCTTCTCCTTGGCCCGTAGTTCGAGTTTGATAGAGAACGTTTGTATGTCCTGTTGAAGAAAAATGAATGTTTGTTGTGATGATAGGTTGTTTAGTTTACTTTATAACATATTTTTTACCCTTTGTTAAGTGTATAACTATTCAATTATTATCTTAAAATTATGCGAAATGCTTTAAATTTTTGTTTCTGGGAAAGCGCTATACAAGAACTGCGTATTTATTCATTATATCATAATTATCATTATTATTTTGTTATTATTATTATTACTATTATTATTATTATTATTATTATTATTATTATTATTATTATTATTATTATTATCATTATTACTATAGCCAGAATTTTTGCAAAATACCCGTTTCGCATTCGCTATGAAATAAAAAAAAAACCTTCTCTACTAAAAAGGTCTAGATTTTTACTAATCTATGCTTTTTAAAAGCGAAGGTTAAAATGTAAACAAAAAAATTGATTCTTTTCTTCACTGTTGACCGCATGAACAAATTCACTAAGCATTAAAAGTCTATACCCACGAAACTAGAAATAAAATCGTGCACAGTGTGATTACGTCGCTTATCTTTAACTATGGACAAACTATCTGTTGACCATTTGCAATTCGAATTTTCGGGGGGTAGTTTCTACCTGCGTCGTCATTACAAGCCAGCGTTATTTTAATCTTCAATATTCCTCGGCCACAACTTTATCTTCTTAAATATTCATATAAAACAAACCCTCCCCATATATTTAACACACTCATTTTATCTTCATCTCAAAGCATAACATATTGTCTATGTATGTATGTATATTATATATAACCACTATAAATTAATGCAGTTACTTACAATGCCTTATTGCTTCTCGTCTTGATATTGCTGTTGTCGCCGTGGTCTAGTGGGTAAACACTTGGCTCTCGTACAATGAGGTTCGAAGCTCGAGCCCTAATCATGCAAGTTTCCTCGCCTGACTCGCGTTTAATGAGTACCCATTTATAACTGGAAATGAACGATCTTGCCAGTATGTTAGGATGATAGGCTTTGTCTACTTCTCCTCTGAGAGTTCAGAAGATAATTTGGTATGGTGATTGCTTGGCGGAGAACCATGTAAAGTGCTTAGGACATTTTAGATTTGCTGTAGAGATTGGCTCTTCACCTCCTTCTTTTAATTTCTGCTTCATGTCTTTTCGGCAGAGCTGAATGGTCCTTATGGATCGTCCTCATTGAGCCCACAGCTACACAACAGCAATATGAGTCCAAACGGTTACCTCGGCAACAACCATCTTAACCTCATGAGCCAGCATCAGCAACGTCATCAACAGCACCACCAAGGTCACCATCTCCACCATCCTGGTCAAACACAACAGCCACATCTACACCATCATCTTCAGCACTACCCGAGCTCTGCGATCAGCCCTGTCAGTAGTAATGGCAGCAACGGTAATGCTAGCAATAATAACAACAACACATCGAAACTTCGACTAAGCGGAGAGCGGCTAAGCTGTAGCGGCAACAACAACAACAACCCTTACAACTCCCCTACACCTACTGGTAGCCCTCGTACGCCAACAGGCATGTGCGGGAATCCTAATGCTTCCAGCAACAGCAACAACAACACTAACAATAACAACAACAACAACAACTGCGACAGACAATCATTGGTCAGTATGGGGAACAGCGTTAACCCACCCAGCAACAGTAACAGCAGCAACAACAACAACAACAACGACAACAGCACGCATATTCTCGACAGCGGCATCTCTCAAACAATATCTCCACCGAGGATGAAGAAAGAGGACATCTTCGGAACTGACCTACAGCAACACGATACTACAACCTTCACCAGCGCCACCAAGCCCGACCCTAACCTGTCTACAAACACCAGCACCAATGATAAAAACACTACCAGTGGTATCTTCAACTCCAACAGAAAAGGCTACTCAACGAAGGCAAAGATTACCACCAACAGCAGCAGCAGCGGCAATAACAACCATCACGATGAAGAGCCTGACGAGAACGAAGCCGATGAGGACGATGCATGTCTAGATAGCAGAGGAGGAGAGGGTGGAGGAGGAGGCTCTTTGGAGGATGGGGAAGACGGAGAGCCAAAGAGAAAGAAACGCCGGAACCGGACAACGTTCACCAGCTTCCAACTGGAGGAGATGGAGCGCGTGTTTCAGAAGACGCATTACCCTGATGTGTACGCCCGAGAACAGCTGGCGCTCAGGTGTAGCCTGACGGAGGCTCGTGTACAGGTAAGATCACGATAATAATATGCTTTCAGTTTCACGATATTATGTTCATTTGGCTGCTTTTTTTCTTTCTTTTTGGATATTTTCTTCTTTTCTTGCTTTTAATTTTTTTGTTACTTTTTTTTGCCCTGGTGACCTCATTTAATTGTGCTTTATCTTTTCTTGAAACAAAAAACTTTTTCATCTCTTATTTTCTGTTTTGAATTATTTTACTTATACTCCTCTTTCAATCCTTAAACTTTTCTCTTTTTCTGTTTTTTTTTTGTCTGTGATGAAAAGGGGTTCATGCATATCTACATTTTTTTGATGGAGGGGAAGGAAAGAATGTTGTAGTCAGAGTTAGTGTACAACAAACATCATCTCAAAAAATGAGAAAAATAGGAAGATGAAAATTATAAAAGTTTAAAAAAAATTATCTATTCAATCAGAGAGATAGATAGATAGAGAGAGAGAGAGAGAGAGAGAGAGAGAAAAGGGAAAAAATATAGACGAAGGCATGCATAATCTCTGGTAGATAGAGGCAAAGAGGAAGACGACTTTTTGAAAAATGTAAGGTGAACGACAGAGAAAGATCCACTTAGATAGATCAACATAAAGTGAAGCGCAAAGATGTGTGAATGTAATTACAGAATACAGTGACGTGTGTAAATGGTTTTTTATGAAGAAAAACAGAGATTATATAGAAGCATGAGCTTATCTACAGATAGAGAGAAGCAAAAAGAAAGAAGCATTTAGTAGAAAAATGTGAGAAGAGGTAGCGAGAGAGAGAGGGAGAGAGAGAGAGAGTACGAGAGAGAGAGGGGATAGAGAGAGGGGAGTGGGGAACAGAGAGACAGACAGAGACAGAGACAAAGCCGAGAGAAGAAGCGAAAAAGGGTGTAGAGACAGTGGTGATGTGTATTGATTCTTTTGGAGAACCAGATACAGCGTACATTCTGCCCGGGACAAAGGAAAAGCAGTATCTGCAGTGTAAACCATAAGAGAGATACTGCATTTCGTTTGTCCACGGCAGCATTATGTAGACGCTTCCGAACTCACTCCTCCATCCTCTTTGTTACTCATCCCTCACTGACCAGTAACAAGACGTAGACAGACGTGGTCATCATTCCACGCGCAGATGACCATCTCTGTATTGACGTTACATTTAAGTGGTCACTCACTTAACAGACCACGTTCCAGGCATAGCCATCCTTCTCGTGAGTTTGTGCTGCGCGCGAGGTTTTCCCGATTTGTGTCGGGTGCATGCGGTAGCGTTGCTTTCCTATCTATCTGATAGATTCGAAGGAAAAAAAAAGAAAAAAAAATGTAGGGAGTTTTAGTTTTCTAGTCAAGCGTGTACTTATCTTCTTGCGGTCATCTTCACCATTCTGTTTTCATAGCTTTAAAGAATTTTTTTTTATGGTTGGCTATTTGGAAGTAGTTATCTTATTATTTTATGCCTTAATGTCCATTGATTTCATTACATCGCCCTTACCCTCCCCCCTCTTCTCTCCTCCATTGACATACATAGTATATCCTTATGATTGGATTTGTTTGTCTAGCGGATGTCTGATTCGTCTCTTTGTAATTGATGATGGTGGTAATGGTAATAACAGCAACAATAGAAAAACTATGTCATAATGATGATCACAATCATAATGACAATGGTGATAACAGTAACAACAAAAGCATTGGTTCTGATGATAACATAAACCAATTCACCAACCCATCAAACAACAAATAAAGTAATCAATAGCTAAATGAATTTTTAAAAAATATGAATTATTACAATTAATTGGAGAAAAAAAGAAAAAAAAAGAAATGAAAGTAAGAAGAGAAAGGTAGAAAAGAAATAAAGAAAAGATAGAAAAAAGGAGGAAATAAAAGGACAAAAAAAAGGAAATAAAATAGTAGAGAAAAAAAGGAAATAAAATAGTAGAGAAATAAATTTACTTTATTTTTTCAGTAAACTTGATATCTCTTTTAAGAAGTCTGGAGAACAAACATATTTTAAATTTATTATAAATCTATTGTAAGTCTCTCAAGAAATTGCTATGGTCATACAAAAATAAGGACCAATAATATTGCAAAACCTGTTTCAGTCAAATGAAGGATGAGAATAATTAGCTATAAGGACTGGATAGAAGAAAGGCAATCATTTACAGTAAAAAAAACTTCATGAACGTAGCATGTCAATAGGCCCTATATCTCGTACCAAGGCAAATGAGTCGGAAGTCGGAAATTTCTTATTTGAAAAAAAAAAATAATCCGTCACTTAGAGAATGTTTTGTATATTGCTTTTTGTCTATACTTTAAAAACAGAAAAGTTTTGATAAGTACAGTTCTACAGAATAATGGCAATTGTATGAATTTTCGACATTTTGAATATATAAATAATAGTAATAAAAAAATTTAATGTTTACAGTCCTTCGCCGTCTATGCAGTCTCACGACTTTACATTTTTACCCCAGCAGGCCTTTACACACCAGAGCAAATTCAACTCATATTTCAGAGCATAACATGTACGGCTGCCTGTTAGGCGCTCAAATACTATCATTCCACAAATTTCAAGCACTGCCTTTGGCCAGTACCCATTTTACAGGTGGGTGGACTGGGGAAAGTAAGAATAAATTGCTTTTTCAAGGCAACTGCAACATGACATGGTCAGGAATCGAAACCGCCACCTCCAGATCTCAAGTCCGACGCCCTAACCACTCTACCACGCTGTCCCTATTTTGCATTTTGAAGCTTAAAAAACCGCCTTGTTATCAAAAGCAAAGCCTATGAAGAGGACAATTGCTTTATCCGACTAGGACGCGACATATAATGATAATCATACTTTATTAAGCTAAATCAGTTTAACAGAGGCAAACAATAAAACTGAGACCTAGACGGCAATTGGAAAAAAAACAACGTCCATCTCAAAACTACCGTGATTTGACGTTGGACAGTGGTTACCTAGAGACTTTCATCATAGCGTCATTGGTAGTAAGTATTAGCAGCACCACAGAACGAGTTTTAACATCATCTAGATAAAATAGAGACCTTGCGCGCCGACGACGATAACGTATAACGTAATAACGCCCATATAGTATGGGTTTTGTGACAGACGATTGGCTAACTGGCCCCGTTAGCCCATCAGCCATCTTGAATTTCCACCACCATGGGCCCATAGCGCATAAAATCTAATGTATATTGTTTTAAAGGTCCTCAAAATCTCTTTAAGGAAAAAAAGGTCATTTTAATTATCTGTACTCTTTAATTTGGCCTATTTTAGTGCATTTTGCAAGATAAGTAAGAATCAGTGAGAATCATTCTTAAGAAAACTTTGAAAAACAAATTCAGAGGTTTAATAAATAAAAGCATTTAAAGATATTCGCATCCAGTTTCCAACTTGAATATCTAACGTACAGTCGTTATTGCAATGGTTTTATTTTGTACGAGTTTTGCGATGCATCATAGCCTAAACTTTCATTATGAGACAAACAATTTTTTAAAACCAAAGTGTTAGCCTTGAAAGAAACAATTAATTCAAATAATTATCTCGATTTGAACCTCGCCGACCACAACTCGACTCAGTTTGCGATGGTGGCTACATACACAATTTGCTGTTCATAACATTAGCCACTTGAATGGTTCAGGAAGTGCCAAATTTGATTTGCGTCGTCTCACAGTGTATAATGGCCTCCTTAACGCCATGCTTGAGTAGCGTGGGAGACGGGATGTAGGCGGAACACACCAGGAGCAAGGTATCGGGCGGGAACTACAGGCAGTGCGTGAGTAGAATCTCCATCATGAAAGTAAGTACTGGTTTTGCTTGGAGGCAGCAGCAGCAGCAGTAGGATGGGCTATTGACGGTTAGTGTAGATAACAATCAGTCTGTCGTTTAGGTTAGGTCAAGTTGTTCGAATTTTAATGTCTCTTTCAACTGCAAGGTTATATCAAAGACGGCGCTTGGGACAATTGAAAGCATGCTGCCACACTGTGATATAAGGAGCGCTTGCATACATCACACCCAGTCACATTATCCTGACACCAGGCCGACAAGACTTAGCACTAAATCCATAATGCCAGATACTAGGCTGCTAATACCAATTTTAAAGTTCTTGGTTTGACTCGGCCGGGGATCGAACCACGTACCTCCCGATCTCTGAGCGAGTATCTTACCGCTAAGCCAGAGAGCCGTTCATATAGATGTATGGACGTAAATGAAGTGAGTTCGCATTCTCTTAGAGCAGAATATCAAATTAGCTTGGACAAGGTAGACATAGAGAAGGAAAATGGGGGGGGGGGGG
>BMAT01002970.1:56123-76204 GCA_019649035.1 Elysia marginata
ATAGACAGACAGACAGAGAATGTGTGCGTGAGAGAGACGGAGTGTAAACCATGCTAGCTGTACTTCTCTCGATTGCTGCAGTTGTAGCCTCACGGTGTTTCAGCAGCGATTTACAACCATCATCATAATAAACAACATGTTTTGGCCACGTTCGGGAGGTTTTTTCTTTTTTTTCCTCCCTGACGAAATAAGACATATACTACTGGTGGTGAGCCACGGCGCGTTTGGAACAGTTTGGAACAGGGCGGGAACAGAGGAGGATAAATAATAGGTTAAGATGTGGCTGCTGACTGCTGGGACACCAGGCGTACGGGGGTTACTGGGTGTGAACATCCCACCCGAGAATGAGGCAGTTGCATGCAGATGCTAATGATGCGCTAGTCGATTGTGCGGTGAAGAAGCTGAAAAACAAGACAAAAGATTTAAACACTGGATATGAAGACCGCAAATAATTGCAGCCCAAACAATGAAATAATAAAGAGATTGTTAAACTCGTCGAAGTTTTCGAAGGCTGTCATAGGTGTTGGGAAAGTAACGTAAGACGCCCAAAGATCGGGAGATGCGTGGTTCGATCCTTGGCCGAGTCAAACCAGACTTAAAAATTGGTATTAGCTGCTGATCCGCCTAGTGTCTGGCGTTAAGGGTTAAGTGTTAAGTCTAGTTGGCTCGGTGTCAGGATAATATGACTGGGTGTGGTGTACGCAAGCGCTCTTTAGATCACAGTGTGGCAGCACGCTTTCAATTGTCCCCAGAGCCGTCTCTGATATAACCTCGGAGTTCACTGGGACGTTAAAAATTCAAACAACAACAAAAAAAAAAAGGATTTCACGGAGAAGAAAACTATTTAACAAAAAAAAAAAATGCGCGGGTGTGAGTGAAGGCCCCCCTCCGATAAAATAGAAAACAAAAGGAGAAAAGTTCAGTAAAACAGTTTATGGAGTTTGGCAACATAATCTTGCCGTGCTGTGGCGAAGGTGGTGAGGCAAGGGGCGGGGGTGTTGTCAACTTTAAACTTTTTTCAATATCTATGAAGCACGGCGATGGAACTCACAAAAAAAATCGGTAAATGTGGCCTTACAATCTCTGTATGTACTAACAATCCAAAATGTTTGGCTGTTCAATAAAGTTTGTAGTTCGATTTGGAGACCTATATAAAACTGTGCGTACAGCTCTGTTCAAAAGTATTGAGATCGGAAAAACACAAACATTCCTCTAAGGGAAAAATATTGCCAACTCATTTAAAAAGGTAAATGGTTTGAGCAATGCCTGTACTATTTGTTTTAACCAATGTCATAGTTATTCCTTTTATTGTGATGTGAATATGCAGACAGTAATAATTGAAAAAAGGGACATGATTTTACCCTCTGTTTTTATAAAAAAGAATAACAGCCACATTGGTGTGTTCAGGCTAAGAACGGTATGAAATGTAAGGAGGTAGAACAAAATACTGCTCCTTTAAAAATTTCGTGGGTTTTTTTTTTGCTGGAACAGAGACGACATTAATGACAATCAGCGACGAAAAGACACAAACTATTGAAAACTGTGGTAAAAGCACGTCTACTTTTTCTCTCCCGAGTTTTATCTTTTACAATGCTTAATTCTGATTAATAATTTCTCTGAGATCAAGACAAACTGATCTCTGCGTCAAAACCCATCTTGGGTGCAAAGCTAATACTAGTTTTGGTTAAAAAAAAGAGAGAGATGGCATTTTGTTAAAATAATTTATATGCTTTACTAGCAAACAAAACGCTTTCATAAATTTTGGCAATGAATTGTAACAATTCAAGCGCTTCGTTTTAATGTGAACGAACCAAATTGGACGGGTTTCCTGGGTTTTTTTTCTCTTAAAAGAAAAACGTCGTAGTTCTGTATTTTCAACGTCGCCTAAGCCGCTTTCTCTTAGAGATTTTAAGTACCCCCGCCCTGGAAACCTATAGACTTGGAAAGGGAAACTTTTTCAGCTGGTATCGCCATCTTTAAACACTTGCGGTGAGTGCCTCTCTCTCGCTCTTCCTCTTCAAATGTAATTGAAATTGCTAGAAGTACGAACATTTTGGTCCATGTATTAACAAGCGCGCCATTAATTGATATTAATGTACCAGACACAAGTAGAAAAAAAACTTAGTGTGTTAGTTGGTTTTTTTTTTGTTGTTTTTTTTTGCCTGTTCAGGAATCGAAATGTACAAAATAATACGGAGATGGAACAGGTATAGGAGAAGATTGTGATATGGAATATGAAACAAAAAAAAAAGAAGAAAATGACAGAGAAATAAGCAAACAAGGTCATGCGCAGAAGGATGCAAACACAGAAAATAATAAAAATTTTAAAAAAAGGGAAATTTAAATTTTCATTAAAAAAATTAAAAGCAAATAGAGAAAGAGAAAGGGTGAACCGTTCGGATGAGTATAATAACGCTTGAGAAGGGAAGATACACTTATTAAAAGAGAGGAAAATATATCCCAAAAACATAAGATAGAAAACGAAACAGGAAGGGAGAGAGACAGACAGACAGATAGGGGGAGAGAGACAGAGAGAGACAGTGATAGAGATAGAAACAGAGAGAAACAGAGAGAGAAAGTGAGAGTGAGTAAAAAAAACCGCACACGTGCTGTTTTAGTGTGCAACCAGTGTATGTCAAATTTTTAGATTCATTAACATCAATACTCAAATTTCTTGTATGGAGCATGGAATGATTTCAATTTCATTTACTCGTTAATTAGTTGCAGATATTTCAAATTATGAAGAACAAGAAAGCACACCTGAGTGCAAGCCATGTTTTAGCTCATACTTTTGAGTTTTAATTGAAATTTTTCGACTACTTGAAATTAATTATAAATGTGAAATATGTGAAGAAGGTAAATTGTTAACTTTTGTAATGTGATCAATTCAATTTTAATTTCAATATTTTGCGAAAAAAATTCTACGCAATGGAAACATATGTTTTTTTTTCTAAAATCCCAGATGTTTAAAGCAATATGCTGTTAAGGCTTTTGAAGGTTTATAGTTTGAAATGATGGCTTAAAAATTTCTGCAAAAAGAAAAAAACAACAAAAACCTTCTATGATATCTTAACGAAGTGGAACGCGCCAATAGACACAACAGAAGTCAGAGAAGATGGTCAGAAAAGGGAAAAAATGAAACTAGAAGTTAAGTTTTTTTGTGCAGAAAACCAAACAAGAAAAATTATAATTTTAAAAAGGAAACAAGACAAATTGTAATTTTCAAAAATTAAACTAAGCTGTTATTTCTCAAAGATATACGTAGAATAAACTACGATTAAAAGATAGAAAACGTATGACGCTTTATTTTAAAGAAAAGGTATAAAATTGTGTAAAAAAAAAAACAAAAGAAATATGAAAACTATTAAAACTGCAAAACCAATTTAACTTTAAAATTTGTTAAGCAAACAAGAAAGTGTTTTAGTTTTAAAAAATCCTCGGAAAAAAGTTTGCACTTTTTTTATCATTCCTGAAATTTTTTTTTCATAATTAATCAAGTTGTATGAGTTATTATGTGCCATTGTCTCGCATATCGCAAATTTCAAATTACAAGATTTTAATATTTCACAACGCATTTCTTGTGAGCCTCCAAGTGTTACAATTTTTTAAGAAAGTAGCTACAGATATCATGCACGTTTTTTGGATTCAAAATAAGTAGAAAAGGTGGAATAAAATATTCCCTAAAAGATGACTTCTCAATACAACACGTTTGACATCCAAGTCACTTGCACTAACCGCGAGACTAAAAATTGAAAGCATCTACAGTAATTCCATTATGAAAAAAAAAAGAATCAGAAAGAGTAAAAACTTGCGATTTTATAAACTAGAGATGCAACTACTTGAGAAGAAAGTAGAGAAAGCAGTTTCCGTGCTAAAAAAAATACTCTTCTCCTCCTCACATATTTAGTTTTTGAACACTTGAAAATTTCGACATTCCATTTCAAATATAAGCAGATAAGTACGTTACTGAACTACTCAGCTGGAGGCCTCGATCTCACAGGAAGTGCAAAACACTTGTTGACATGTACATTCTTCTTCTTTTTCTTCTTCTTCTTCTTCTTCTTCTTCTTCTTCTTCTTCTTCTTCTTCTTCTTCTTCTTCTTCCTCTTCTTATTTTCTTCTTCTTCTCCTTTTTATCTCTGAAAGTGTTTTAGTTTTTGTAAGAGTCAATGTGAACATCTCATGTGTTATAATAGTAATTTCCACTATAATGTGAAGAAAATTACACTTTTGGTCTACATCCTTTCCTTTACCCGTCCTAAATCTTCACACTCTCCTCATTTTTGTTCTTTAACCGTTTTTTTTATGATCCTAATACTGGTCTAGTATTTTCCTTTTTTTAGTCAGCGCCAGTGATTTTCCTTTCATTCCCTCGCTAACTAGAATTGATCTTGTGACACATGAATGACTGTGCGTGCACGATCCAGCTATAGAAAGTGATGATTTGTACATAGATCTATATCTAGATATCATACAATAGTAAATAGTAACTGTTAGTCCTACTTGGATTTATCTAACATATAAGATTTTCAACCCAAAACACACACTACCGTACTTAAAATAACCTACGAAATAAAAAAATGAAACAATTGTAAAAAAAAATATATGTATTTAAAATGATGAAAATGACCCTTTTTTAAATTCAACACTACCTAAAATGGCATAATTATATTAGTACCCCTGTGCTATTTTAACATTATTATGTCTTGCGAACTATCCGATCAAACTATTCGTTGGAAATTATAATTTGAGGAATGTGCATTTAAAAGTCCTTTGCATTTTCTCTTTTAAAAACATTATTACATCAAATATTGTTTTAATGTCTTTTCCCCCAAAAAATTGGCACTTTCATTCATTTTAAACCCCTCGTCACGTGAAATTTACGCCATTTGATCCATTTGGAATGGTTGCAAGACACATATAAAATAATGCCAAAGCTACACTCGTTGGAGAAACTGTGAGACCACTACCTTAAGTTTTTATATTTTTTTTCTGTGGATGATAGTATTCTTAGTAGACATAACCCTTCAGTTTACTAGCTAGTCAAGTGGCAAATGTCTGAGATAGGACATAAATCACACAACCGTTTTTGACAGTACTCGCTATCTCTTTACTCCGTTTTTATGTTTCGCTTCCGAATATATTAATTATGTTGGGCCTCTTCATTGGAAACTTATATTTGATGTATTTGGTTTTCTTGACTAGAGAGTACCGACTACAAATACATGGTAATGAATGCCGTTCTCAAGTGGAGCTCTCTACAATGTCTTAGTCGTTTATTGTTCTTAATTTTTTCTGTTCGCTGCTTTATTTCATATTGAGTGTCGTCTCCTCTTTTCACGACAATAATGCTGAATTATCTATCTATCTATCTTTCTATATATCTAACCATCTATCCATCTATCTAAGCATCTATCTATCTATCTATCTATCTATCTATCTATCTATCTATCTATCTATCTATCTATCTATCTATCCATCTATCTATCAATCTATCTATCTATCTATCCATATATATATATATCGAGCCATATATCTATCTATCTATCTATCTGTCTATCTATCTATCTATCTATCTATCTATCTATCTATGTATCTATCTGTCTATCTAACCATCTATCTATTTATATGTTTATCGATCTATCTATCTATCTACCTATCTATCTATCTCTCTATCTAACCATCTATCTATTCATACGAGGAACACAGTGTTGTAAAAAAGAGGACTAGGCTACAATGTGTAACCATCAATCTATATATATATATATATGTATATATGTATCCATCTATCTATCTATCTATCTATCTATCTATCTATCTATCTATCTGTCTATCGATCTACCTACATACTAGCATATTTATCTATCTGTAAATTTATTTATATTTTCCTGATTAAGCACATGATTTAAAAAGTGCTCGACTTGGTAAACGGAGCATAATAGAAATACAAATGGCGGCTAAGAAGGCTTACGTTACTACAGAATGTTCCTTTTATACTTCCGACATTTCATTATATACTAAACATTATGATATCGTATGTGAGGCACTCGAAAACAAAATTCCGCAGGCCAACAGCACTGTGGGACTGTTCCACGAACTTTTAAAAATTATGTTAGAGTAGTTCTCCTTGGGCACTGGTGAGTTTTTAGACTAAGATTCAGCACTAGAGTTATTCGAGTTAACTACCTCGCCCACACAAGAGTTTGGTAGTAATCCCACCTTTTGAATTTTACACACAAGAGAGGTTAGTACACTGAAACAGTCCCATAAAGGGTACCTGTTTAGTATGATAGTGGACTGGTACAAATCTTGTGATGGGTTTCTAATTGAAAGTTACAGCGAAATTTACGAATCCGCAAAAGAAAAGCCAAGATAAAGTTGTTTGAATATGAACAGTTTTGTCCGTATGAAGAAATACGAAAACAAAGTGTAATAGAATCATAACGCTCTCATTGCTTGTTGACCAGCCCGCGGGAATGAAAATTCCACTAGACTTTCTAAACCCCCGAAGCTGTAAATATTAAAGAGCGCCCATGATGTCATTGACTGGGTTATTTTTGAAAGCATTGACCCCATCGCGACGCTTGATACTGCATCAAAGGTTCAAACAAGACGAAAAATGGAACGTTTAGAAAAATATTTATGAAGCAGACTGGCATTACTGTTGGATTTCTTGGCCTCTGTCGCTCTCTATGATAAGAGTTTGTGATACTACGATTCGCTGTTGAAATCTCTAGGCCAAATAGATAGAATCCTATAGATCTTTAGACACAGGTTTCTTTTTCAATGATTATTGATAAATCAATGTGCCAAATACTTACTTCTCCTTTTCTATTTGATCTATATCTAGCGAGACTAAATCTAGGGAGACGTGACGTCACCTACAGAACTCAAGTGCAATTTTCAATCCCGCGACCGGCTCTATGGCCTAGCGGTAAGACACTCGTTCAAAGATCGGGAGGGACATGGTTCGATTCCCGGCCGAGTCAAACTAAAGACTTTAACTTGGTATTAGCAGCTGATTCGCCTAGTTTCTGGCATTAGGGATTTAGTGTTAAGTCTGGTCGGCCCAATGTCATAATAATATGACCGGGTGTGGTGTACGCAAGCGCTCCTCACATCACAGTGTGGCAAAACGCTTTCAATTGTCCACAACACCGTCTCTGATGCAACCTCGAAGTTGACTGGGACGTTAAAATTCAAACAACCAACAGTCCACTATCTCACGTTTGACCACGAAGCCATGTAGCCTAAAACATACATATGATGTTTGATAAATATGAAAAAATATACATTAAACCTGAGACCAATAAAAACAAGTCTTAAAATAGAATAATCATAAGAGTTCATCTAAAGTTCTTGACAGAAACATAATCGTTAGTCTACATCTAATTAAATGGAAATAAAAAATGAATAAATTTTAGCTCTAATAAGATCAAGATGTGACGAACGGAGAGAAAAAAGAAAGAAGAGAAAGTAAGAAAGATAAAATGAAGAGATAGAGAGAAATGGATAGTGAGAAAGATATAAAGGCAGAAACAGAGAGAGAAACAGACAGAGAGAAAGGGCAAGATAGAGAGAGGGGACAACAGATGAGATAATAACGACAGAGGTAGATAAGACCGAGAGATAGAGAACAGAGATAACAATAGACAGACGAATAGGAAGACAGAAGCATAAGTGCAAAGAGACAGCGAGAAATGGGAAATAGAGATGGACAGAGAGGGAGAAATAGACAAAAGACAAGTACATTTCTGCAAGTCAAAGGCAAATCTCCAATGCTTCCCGAGTTCATGAATGAAAGGTATGAAATTAGCAGTTGAGAGAAGAAGGCTGAAGTGGAAATGCCCGAAATATCTGCCTTTACTTTGATTTGAACCTTCGACTTTTAGGAGCGTCGGCACCCACCGCTTTTTCACTCAGAGAAACATAGCTTATACCATGTCGCCACTAACGCTCCTTTATTTTTTCTGAGTACATGAAGTCTTAAACGGTGAGCTGAGATTATTGCTATTTCTCATCTGAGGTTAAACAAAACGCTTGAAGGAAAAAAAACGCGTAAAGCCTAAACTCTTAGTATTTAAGCCTACGGGTGAAAACAATAATATCTTAACTTTCGTTTTTTATATTTACGTTTGTATGTCTACCCTGTTAATGTTAAGCCAAAATAGTTTCGGCTCCATATCCCCACAGCCCGTCTATCCCGTCGTGAGAGGCGGATGGATGTACGAAACCTCAAAAAACTCTGTCTCCGGGAGAAGCCTTGCCCTGCCGCTCAACACTTCACATCTTAATTGAATCAAAGATCAAATTTCTCTCCCCTGATGAGATGCTGAGCCCGTAACGGGGTACTAGCCATTAGCGGAGTTATTTCCCCTCTCTCTGACTGTTGAAGAGACTTAGGAATAAATGCACACTATTAGATACATTTAAATTACGGCGGTTGTTGAATGTTTATAACCATGGTTTATTGGATTGGATTCGATAGATGTTACCAAATATCGAACTATGGAATTTGGTAGCATGTCATTCTGGACAAAAGTATGAACAAACCCATGTTGGAGGCTAGAGAGAAATAGGAAAAGAAATGGATAGACTTAGAGAGAGAAAAAGAGCAATGGAAAGAGCGGCAGAGAAAAAGAGACAGAGACAGATACACTCACTAGGCTGATAGACAGACAGAAAGCAAACAAATTATTATGGAGAGATAAAAAGAGATTTATGCAGGGAAAATAGAATGCAAACGTTAAGCGGTTAGAAAATGAATAATTATGACTAACACATAGATAAAGCTGTTACTGGAAGTTTCTTTGAGCAATTAGGTCTTTAAAAAATGAAGGTTTTCATATACAGATAATTAAAAAGCGGAGCAAAATATATTAAAAAAACGTAATTTTAAAAAATTGAAATTGTTTGTAAACTATTAAATTCATGATGTAGGACAGTGCAAATCTACTCTTTTATCCATCCATCGATCTATCAACCATCCCCTTTCTGTAAAAAAAAAAGTTTCGCTTAAAAACAGCGTTAATGTATAAATTAGTAGTCTTACCTTTCGTGTAGCAAACGTTTTTTTTTCAAATCTTTTTAAAAATATTTTGAATTTCACTTTAGATTACAATTTCCCTTAAACGGAGTCTATGCCTTCGCGAAAACTAGGTTTTGGCACGACAAAACTCCATATCAGGAGTCATCACTAAAATAGATTAATAAAACCATAGTTATTCAAAATTTTACATAAAAAGTAAAAAAGTGTATGTGAAAATAGAGTTTTAATTGCATTAAAAATAAAACCAAGAAAATGCATGCAGGTCAAAAACTGTCAAAACCATCATACCAGAACACATATAAAAAAATTCAATAATAAAAGCGTTGATATTAAAAACAATATAACAGGAATATAAAAAAGTGTAGGTGAAAAATTGAACATAAATACACTGAAAACCCATCTGAAAAATTTTAGAAAAACAATATATAAATTAATAAAAGGGAGAATATACATGCTAGTCACGTCGAATCGTCCCCACATCGTGAAGCCAATGTCTACTAAAAGTAGGCTACAATCATACTAAACGTTCGCTAAACTCTGTGTGCCAGTCTAGAAATCCACAGTTCCAGGTCTGCATTATAAACGTCGGAAGTACCTGACGCCAAGGATGTCAGACCCTAGTCTCACTGCCCCCATCCCCCCTTCCCCTCTCTGTTATCTCTACCCTACCCGTGCCACCATCATCATCATCATCATCATGATCACCATCATCATCTACCCGACAGTGTCGGCGCGGCGGCAGGGCGTTCTCCGTGTGTGGCATTTCTGCTGTTGCACTAGGTCACCACCGCTTACCACTTCGATGAAAATAATGCCCTTCGGAGACGTAAAAAAGGGGGGGGGGGTAGAGAAAAAATATATATTTAGATGAAGAGAAAGAAGGGATAAGGACGAGAGGGGGAGGGAGGAGATGAGGATGGAAACAGGCATGCCAAAGATCTATGTTTACGGTGTCTCTGTCTTTTAAAATAGCTTTAGGAAGATTAGATGACGGCAGGCAATTGGCTTCCTTTGGTTATGACCGAAAGTTCGCCTTGACCCAGAGCATTGTGCCTGTTTAAGTTGCCAAGGTTTCTAGAGGAGAAAGCGAAAAGGCATGTGGTTGTAAAGGGAAAGATGAGTTAGGAAAAGAGAGGGAGAGATAGATAGATAGAAAGAAAGAGACAGGGGTGGTGGTGGAGAGCTTCGAACTTATCTAGACGGTGAAAATAAGGAAGTTAGGAATTATCCAAAAGAAAAAAAAACAGAGTATTAAATGAATAATTGAAAAGTGAAAGAAAAAGAGATAGAGACAGATGGAGACAGAGACAAAGAGAGAGAGAGAGAGAGAGAGAGAGAGAGAGAGAGAGAGAGAGAGAGAGGGGAGCAAGCAGAGAAGCAGAGACAGACAGGCAAAAAGCTAGAAAGAGAGAGAGAGAGAGGGAGAATGGAAAAGAAAAATAAATCGTTTTTTTAAAGTAAATTTTCTCACGTATATAGCGCCCTTGCCCTATGCAACAAGTAAAACGAGTCTTAGAAATAATTTTAAGCGAGGAAAAGCAGAAAAATTTACTTATGATAACAATACGCGTGGACAAGGACAATTTGAGGTTTGGCAGAAATATCTGATTATTGTTGTGTCACAATTCATGTTCTTCTACGCCTTCTCCTACGCCGTTCACCGGAATCCCCACATGACGTTTCTACGCCTTCTTATTTGTAATCGAACCAGGTTGTTTTGCCATAGCATTTAAGTTTTCAAAGAAGCTTTTTACACCACACCTACAATCCCATTGCTGAGCACTCAACTTTTAACAGACACTGCCTTTTTATCGAATAATTATTCACCGGCTCTGTGGCTTAGTGGTTCGATCCCCGGCCGAGTCAAACAAAGGACTTTAAAATTGGTATTAGCAGCTGATCCGCCTAGTGTCTAGCATTATGGATTTAGTGTTAAGTCTGGTCGGCCCGGTGTCAGGATAATGTCACTGGATGAGGTGTGCGCAAGCGCTTCTTATATTACAGTGTGACAGCACGCTTTCAATTGTCTCCAGCGCCGTCTCTGATATAACCACGAAGTTGCCTAGGACGTTAAAAATTCAAACAACCAATAATTGAAAAATTATATCTATTTACGCAAATGCCTTTATTGATTTTTTCACGAGACACTTAACACATTTTAATGCCAATTTGATAAGACCTGTGTCAAAGAAATTTCATGTCATAACACTATGCAGAGCTCATAGTTTACTTAATTAATATACTTGACATAGTAATTACAACCGTGCACCACTATTGTTCCCAGGTATGGTTTCAGAACAGACGAGCTAAGTGGAGGAAACGCGAACGGTTTGGACAACTACATACGATGCGGGCAATGGCGTCCGCGGCAAACCAGGGGTACGACATGTCTCTCGGACCCAGGCACGATGCCTATTCTCAGATACAGGTAATAATAATACTGGTAGTAATATCAATAATATTAATGATAACAATAATGATAACAGAATTAATAACAGGAAAACAATATTAAGATAAAAATTATAACAATAGTAATGATAATTTTAACAAGAATAGCAACAATGGTAGTAATAAAAAAAATAAAAGCGATAGTAATAATTGTATTGATCATTAAGATATTGATGGTGATAATAAAAAAATAGTAATAATAATAATAACAACAGTTATTATAATTAAGATAGTGATTGCGATAATAATAATAATAATAATGATGATAATAATAAAAATAATAATAATAATAATAATAATAATAATAATAATAATAATAATAATAATAATAATAATAGTAGTAGTAGTAGTAGTAGTAATAATAATAACAATAATAATGATAATGATGATAATAATATTAATAAACTAATTTCACTGTGCTTATTTAATCTCAAGATGATGCTCAGTATGCGTTATATGAAGTTACAATATCTACAATCACAATGTACAGCACATAAAAGTACATACAGCGTTTCATGCTATGTTCCCCCTGGAAAATAAAAACAAATTGATTGGTTGCCCATTCAGGGAAAGGTTTATTATAACCCAGCTCCTACTTACTATAAGTGTACAATAAACCTTGCTCCTACTTACTATAAGTGTACAATAAACCTTGCTCACGGCTAACTTAAGGAATCAATCAATTATATTAAGTTGCAAATATTCTAAGGTTGTAAAAAATGACAAAACTCTATTAAAAATGCTCTAAACAAAATATTGAAAATCCCTCGGCGAACGCTATGTTTTTACATTTACGACTTACATATTTGGGACATGTCACCAAATCTCTGAAAGATCTGTAGACTTATTTATCGACTTTTTATTAAAAGAACACATTGAAATACCACCATCTCTTAAGTTAGTTTTGTTTCATGAAACGATAAGCCACTAATTTGACATTGAATTCGTAGTGCGCTACGTCTTTATGAGCGTCATTCCCATTTACTTTTATCTTTGATGCAGCCATATTCTGTGTGTTTTACACTAGAATTTTGGGTCAATGATTTTACTAAACCTTTTCTTTCTTTAAATTGTATGCATCTTAGGTGTGTATAGAAATATATTTATCCCTTTACAAGTGCGTCAAGCACATACATCACGTACTCAGCAATTTTTACTGAGATCATCTGTGTGTTAGAAGGATTACAGCAACCATTCTGGCCTTTGTGCTTGACTTAATCTGTACGATAAAAATCTCCTCCAATAACATTTTTAAATTTTTTTTTAGAACCCCGACTCATCCATGATGTGGATGGAGATGTACAATCATTACGGCAACAACATGTGGAACCCGATGTCGGCCATCAAGGGATACCATCTCTCCATGGGTCAGTCTTGAAAATTAATGTTTGCTCCTTTGTTGTGTTAGAATAATTAGAACTAACTTCTGGGTAAATTTCCAGCATGAATGAACTATACAATTGTTTCGTATAAACTTAAGATTTGCGAATGAAAAGAAAGCATTCATTTTTTTTCTTTAGCGGAAAAATAATTATGAGCACGAGTTGAAGGTAAAAAGCATACGTTATGTAGAAAAGTTTGCGTATCTAGGACGATAATAATCTAACAAAACCTGCGCAGCCTAGAACTAAATTCTAGATTAAAATAGCATTTACTACATGCGCTGGGCGGTGTGGACAGCAAGCACAAAAATTCAAAAGAAATGTTAATAAGAGGATTGTTTCATTCTATTTAATCTATTTTTTCTGCTCCGAATCAGGCAATCTTGAACAATACCCGTCCCTCGAGACTTTTCCAGGTCGATAAAAATATTTCTACCGACCTGGCAAAGTCTCAAGAGTGGGTTTTAAAATGCAGATGTTAAAGTAGCCGATATCGATAGTTTTCTATCGACCTGGCAAAGTCTCGAGGGACCGCATTTGTTCAAGGAAACCCGAGAATCAAGGCAGTTTGACACTCGTCCCTAAATCTATCATTCTGTCCCCAGACGCAGCCCAATCGCTAGGCAGTAAGTGGCCACCTACCGTGCCGCCAATGTATGCCGGATGGAACGACTCTCAACTCCTGTACTCCACACCTTCATCGGCCCACGGTCAGCTTCCTCAGCACCACCAGCACCACCATCCCTCACCGGAAGCATTTCAAGGCGCATGCGTTGGCACGCCCACTCAGCGTCATGACCTCTACTCGGTCCCGCCCCCGGGGAACTTTCACCAACAGTGCTCCAGTGCCGGAAGTATTGGCCCATGAACAGAATAGAACATGAAATTATCTAACTGAAACGAGACATAGAAGAACGTTAATTAAAGATTTGAATCAAAGGTACAAAAAACAAGCATACATGCTGTAGGATACCTCGCGATTCAAAGAGGATACAAGACGTCATCAATAGTTTTAATAGCTAAGGTCAACCTGCGATGTTTAAACACAAGTTGGGACCTTCCAGTTATAGCTGTAAAACATTGCATTGTGTGATACATTCTTTAATTTGTTGCAGGGGTCTGCGTCACATGAAAAAAGACCGATAATCCTCAGAAGACGTTAACGAGGATTTTGTGTGACACTAGTGTGTATGCAACGAAGTAAATCGGCTTACCAGCTTCAGATCTGGACCTTTTCGAAGAATAGCATTATGGTATTTTTTTCAATTCTTGGAGTTGCCAAAGAATAAGAAAGTGGTTTGAGTTGTTGTCATGAAATAAATAATTCCACACTGATATACAGCATGAATGGCATACAAGGACAGAATGAAATGCTCAACAGGGAAATAGATCAGTTCAAAATGAATATTATTCAGCACTCTTTTTTTGATTAAATGTACACGATCTGCACTGTAACTTGCTTGAAAGCATTTTCTTTCGCGATATAAGCTGATTTCTACAGCATGTGGCTGTTCGATGAACTTTGAAAAATCCTTTAAGACTAAATTTCTCTGGGGCAATGGTGAATTTTTACGCTTAGATTCACCACTATAGTTACTCGAAAAAACAGTTACTACCTCGCCTACAGAAAAGTTCGCTTTTGAGCCCACCTTTTGAATATTAAACCCAGGAGAGGTTAATTCTGAAACAGTACCATAGTCCACACGTTTAAGTGATGAAAGCCTAGGGGCATCTTTGCAGTATGACGATATATAAAGTTTCATCCTAGAAACTATAAAACTATGTATAGTTGTCTACGTGAGGAGTATAGTTTCTGCATTTAATTAGCTCCCAGTTTTATTTGATGTTTGATGTCTTATTGCTTGCATTGTACATATAAAACAGATACATCTATGCCATGTTTATAACAAAGTTTGCTAGTTTTTATGAAATAGGCAAAGAGAGCGATATCGAAAACCATTCAAACAAAATAGGATAAGCTGATTTAATATGATATAAGTGCCTTCGTTGACTTTATTTGTCTACCTTGCTTAAAAACGGGTGCGTCAAACCATGGAACTGACGTTTCGAGGTTTGATTCGTTCGACCAGGCAGCTGTCAAACCCATTGAGTCCACTTGAAAGGTTTGATGCGCCGACTGGACAAAAAGCCTCTGATGTGCCGGCCGGCCGTCGATACTATTTACTATTGTCTTTTCATCAACAAAACAATGTGTGTTACTCTTATACTTTGAGATCGATTGCAAATGCCTTTTTTGAAGCATTATCTATTTAAAGCTTAAAAGATTCGTTCAAGAGAAATTTTTTTACTTATATAAGAACTCTCTATGCAAGTAAAAACTCGTGAGAAATAATAACAGTGCCTTAAAATTCCACATTAATTTTTCGAAATACTTTACAAAAACATCGCGAAAAGTGTCTTTCTAAGTAATCTTGTGATCTATGTTCCTAGAACAAATTAATAAAAGGAAAAAAGCAGCGACATGAATGCTAAGAAAATTTTCCATTACACAATGGTTTGGGGCTAAACCTACCTATTGATGCGGAATTGTGTATCAACAGTAGTCTAAAGAGCGTTTCCCAAGTTGTGACATAGATTTAGGTCCGAACCATTGAACAATATGAAATTAGTTTTGCGAGAGTTTTGTTTCGTCTAAATTGGTTATTTCAAAATTTTAACAGCAATATGATAATTTCTTTTTTTTTCTGGCTTTTTTTTATTCTGGGTGATAACAGAAAATAGCACACAAATATAAACTACAAAAACAGCCCCGTGCGGCTTTTTTGACTGTCTTTTGCGCTTTTTTGTCCTCATTGCCACAAAACTTTATATAAGAGTCGAGACCAAATGAGTGATGACTTAGAATAGGAGATGCTTTAAAAATTTACATGTAGTAAATAATTGGATCATATATACAGTAAAATTTCTGAACTAGACAAAGCCGTTTCTGAATTTAGATTTCACCGCCTCTGTGGCTTAGCGGTAAGATACTCGGTCAGAGATCGGGAGGTGCGTGGTTCGATCCCCGGCTGAGTCAAACGAAGGGCTTTAAATTGGTATTAGCAGCCGATCCGCCTAGTGTTTGGCATTATGGATTTAGTGTTAAGTCTGGTCGGCCCAGTGTCAGGATAATACGACTGGGTGTGGTGTATGTAAGCGCTCTTTACATCACAGTGTGGCAGCACGCTTTCAATTGTCCCAAGCACCGTCTCAGATATTACATCGTATTTGAATGCGGCGTTAAAATTTAAACAACCAATCTAGTGCTATAATGAGGGGCAGCCTTCTTGAATTTTTCAAAATATATTTTCAACGTAAACAAATGAACCGGAGCTCAGTACTTGGTTGTGTGGTCTAGCCATGAGCGCCTTTGGCCAGTTTTCTAAATCGAGGCACTGAATTTAGCAAACAAATTGCACTGTATTATAGATTCACCGAAATAAAAAAGGCTCCAGAAGTTCTAACCTAAATATACGTCACAACTTGGGATACACAATGTCTTCCGCATTTTTTTAATTACAGATTGCGCATCGTTTTCTATAACATGACGGAAAACAAACATTACGCAGTCAAAATAAAACGCTTTTACGTAGATTAAGAGCACTTTTGATATATGATTTCGCATTAATATAGGTCAGATTTAGGTCAGAATAATTGCTACAAAATTATGTATATCGATCAGCTCCTTTATTTATCAACGTACATAGAAAAAAGGTAATTTTTTTCAAAAGTCTATTATAAACTGAAAAAGTCATTTATGTGAAATATCATAGTGCTGTTATAAAACAATGCAAAAGTATTGGCACATATCTTTCTGTCACTGTCATTAGAAATATAGCGATTCTTACCGTTTTGTGGTAACTTCATTCGTACTATACGGTGTCCTTCCCTCTATGTTACTGATGATCATTTTGTCGTACCCACCAATTAAAATTTTTGTTTGAATTATAACTAAACTGTCTCGATGAAAATAAACTTGAAAAGAAGGTAAATAATGCCACTTTGTTATGCCACGCTGGGTGTTAATGACAAAAAATAGTATGACATAACAAAAAAAATTAAACGCAATGTTGGCTTTTATGATATGAAAAACTGACAAACTTTTGAACTAATTGGTGAAGAGTTCAAATTTATCTTTGAAATCTCTCCAGCATCGAACTGAATGTACTGCTTTTTAAGGACATCTTTATAACGATAAAATATACCTTCCTGATTTATATAAGTCATTTTTTTTCTTCTTAGCTTAATTTTATTGGTCGTGATTTGATCCAAAGCAAATGTTTTGCTAAGTTAATGCAGAAAACCAGTTTGTTATCGGCCGTCCCAGATGACATTAAAGAAAGAAATTAGTTACAGCGGCTTCCTTTTTTTCGATGTGCCTTGAGGTTTGATGTAAAAATTCCCTTGATTTGCGTATGTGTATATTTTGTAAATTATTCTGATAATAAAAAGCCTTTTTGGGGTATAGATAAATATAACGTTGTTATCTTTTTGTCCTTTTAAACATTGATTTTGTTATTTTAACATTTTAAAGAAAGTAAAAGAAACCCATACATTCAAAAAGGTACGTTTATATATTATAACGCAAATATCCAATCATAGTGTGTTAATGATAACGCCATAATAATAATCATGCTGTAGACATGAAAGCAAACTGATGAAACCAAAATTTCTAAGGGACACTTTTCTAATAAAAAAAACCCAGACATTTTTTTCCTTTTTAATCGTTTTTTTTTAAATTTAGTATTCCTCCAAGAACCTCCAAACATTATAACCTTTTATTTAACACTTATGTCTAGTAGGGTATGCAGCGCCCCGTACATCACAGTGTGGCAGCACGCTTTCAATTGTCCCAAGCGCCGTCTCTGATATAACCTTGTAGTTTAAAAGAGACGTTAAAATTCAAACAACCAACCAACCAGCAGCCACACACTAGGCGGATCAGCTGCTGATACCAATTTTAAAGCCCTTGGTTTGACTCGGCCGGGGATCGAACTACGCACCTCCCAATCTCTGAGCGAGTGTCTTACCGTTAGGCCACAGAGCCGGTGACGACTCATGCAAAATGTTGACATTAGAAGCAGCTAACAAAATTATGGATCTTTGGACAAAGACCTAGATAATAACGCGATTGCCTACCATTAGATTATTTATCGAGATCGTTGGTTGACATGACAGGATCAAAACTCAACGCAACATCTTCAAGCTAAGGTGCAGGTCAGTCCATGTATTCTGTATCCGAGCACCCTAATATATGGTGATGCAGCTCATTGAAGTACCTTTAATTAAGTTTTGAGAGCAAGTGCCCTCTTTGATTTCAGTCCTGTCATGGACAAACTAAGTGCAGTAACTCTTGTATGGTTTAAACTGCAGATACTGCGTTTGGTTTGTCCAGGGCAGAGCACACGGAGTATCTCTAATCTATTACTTTTAATGGATGGAAATTATTTTGAGAAGCACACAGTCCAATGGGAAAATAGACCAGCATGACATGGAACTTTGGCTCTAGACATGGAGAAGGTCAAGAGTAAGGTCTAACAAAATGACTAGACGCTAAAACAGTTTCTATGAACTTCTTCACCCCTTGCTCCAATCCCAGAAGTCAATTTAAAAAAAGAGAGAACAGCAAGAATTGCTTTCTCTGGCCAACTTGCTAGCACTTGAAGACTGTTGCATTATATGCAAATTTGTTAGGTTTTTAAAATTTTCTGTAACGGATGAATATTTACTTGTCCGAATCTAATTGGTATTGAGTATCGCATGAACAAACGCCAAATAGGCTAGTCTTATTCAATCGCATTACCAATCGTTTTACATTTAAAATATGACTTAAATAAATGGGTTCATGTTGCGATGATTGTTGACACAGAATAAAAAAAAAACATGTCTCTTTCTTCAGAAATCAGCCTTATAAGATTCAAAGTTTCTTTTACGGATAAATATTTACCTGTCAAAAATCTACTTGATATTGATTATTCCATGAACAGTAAGACGAAAGTCTTCTCCGACAAGTGGTCAATAGACCTCCTTATTATACCGACTATCCTGTTAGCCTTGGGTGTTCATTGTGCGATATGCTGTTTAAAAAAAAAGTTTGTTATCAATGACACCGGTCGGAGAAGATTGCCGACGATTGTCACAGTGCGCAGCACTTAACAATGAACATTTGTGACTGCATCTTCATTTTTGCCCTAAAATACTCCAGGAGTAGGTAACACATGAAATAATTAGATCGGGCAAGACCCATGTTACATGCAAGATGCGGCAGAGTCGGAAGTTTCAACTGTTTTTGGTGCATCGTGAGTGTGGCGACTAGAATGTCAGCTTGCCGAGACTTCAGAGTCAAAACATGTTACTCTACGTGTTTTTCTCAATTTGACATAAATTGCAATAATGTAATTTTAGGAACGAACTAAATAAAATTTTTTTCGGGTATTTACTATGCATGAATTTCTCTGGTCTTGCATGTCTGAATGTTATTCTTGCCTAATATTTCATATGGCTGCATGTGTGCAAACCTAAAAAATCTGCATGTCCAATTTTTAAACGGGAGTTTCTCAAAAAACTGTTTTTCGCATGTCTGGCAAGCTTATAAAGAGTATATTTCAGAAATGGAAGTCAGAAACTGATGAAATTTGGCCCATTTATTTATTATACCAGCCTGTGCAACATTACAGAGGTTTTTTTTTAAGGATATCTTTATTTTTAAAAAAGTTATTAGGATTTTTGTGTTGAATTTCGTATGTTCGCGGCACTAAATCTGACTCGTACCAGACAATTTTTTTATTCTAAAACTAGATGCAAAATATAAAAGCTGCTCTGTAGAGTTGCAAAACCTGTTCCTTTGATAATTTTAGCGAAAAAACTAAGTTAATATTTTAATCATATCTGCTGCAAGAATTAAGCATTTATATTACGTGTAAAAATCCACAAAATGGTTAAATGTTGCAAAAAAGAGTCCTTTACATCATTATAACAGCAGGCATAATCGCTCCTTGCCCTACCATGCTGGGGATTTGTCTGGTATCTGGAAATATAAAAGACAAATAACACTTTCTTAAAAGTTAAACCAGCTGTAATCTGAGTTTCGAATAAATGAAAGAAAGCATTTAATAACAATAAAAAATGATAAGGCCTCTCATCCGAAAATTTTTTAGGTGAAATGCACATGCTCCCTTGTATATATGTGCCTGTGACAAAAG
>BMAT01002970.1:88615-101002 GCA_019649035.1 Elysia marginata
TAGTAGTAGTAGTAGTAGTAGTAGTAGTAGTAGTAGTAGTAGAAGCCAATAGTATGCGGACAACAGTTGTTCTACGCTCTAATCGTACTCCCAATGGAACCTAGCCAGTGTTGCATATTATTTTCAATGCTACCTTTGACCCATATGCAATACCCTGCATATGGGTATTGCGTAGGTGTAAACTTAAATTAATGTGCTGGTCTGCTGGGGCATTAGTGCGCTGCTCTTGGCGACACAATTACGCAGAGTAACGAGGCCAAATTTCCTGCAAGAGAATAGTTTCGATTCTAGTGTGTATAAAAAAAGTAACTAAATGTCACATCACTTTAAACAGAGCCAAAGTATTTTTTTTTAATGATCTGTATTTTTCCTTCTTTTTTTTCAGCTTAAAGTTCTTCCTGTCAACATGAATCTTCACCCTGGTGCCACTAAACTGTCTCTACAGCCACCAAATATTAAATGTCCACATAGACTTATTCAGTTTCCAGCAGGCGTTGTGAAGTGGAATGACTCTTACGGTTTCGGATTTCGACCAAATCGCGGCGGCCCCAGGTCCCATTTCAACGGAGGTCCTTGGGAAAACCGAGTGCCGTTTCGAGACAGCCAAAGAATCTCAGCTGCTTCAGGAAACAGAGGTCAAGTTACATCTGTTGGGGAATATATCGAATCAAGGTACAGGAGAGTAGAACCTGTTACGCCACAGAATTCTGTTCTCAGCGATGGTTATTTGTCTGGCAGATGCTTGGACTCCTCTAAGGAAGCAAAGTCAAAGAGCAAAGCTGGTGACACGTCACTACCAAAGGTGAAAAAGGCTAGAGATGATAACCACGCTAAGCTTAAAACGCGTACGAACTATGAAGGCAGACCAATCCAGTCAGTGGATTTAGATACTCATATCATAAGGCGTCGGAAAAGTCCTCAAGGAGACATACATTTCCAGGATACTACCATTCACAGAGGAAAATCAAGCGACCAACTTAACCTAGGTCACTTAAGGTGGTCCACTTCAGCTATTGGGGAATCTCCAAGGTCACCCAAAATAAATGGCAGTCAAATTTCCGAGGGTCATCGCAAGATTGGACCTCAGTATAAAAACCTGTGTGTGCGCTCGGAGTTTACGTTCAGTACCTACGACTTCTACAACAAGCACAATACAGATAGCTGGTTCAACAGTACAGTCCCCGGCAAAAACAAGAAGGTATACAATTCAGAACTGGCTGATGAAGAAACCAAGCTTGCTGAATTGAGGAACTACAGGAGAATTTTTACTCATGATGGAATTCAGGATCTCGTAAAGGTATTGTTTTTGTTTTTTAGTGTTCTCATTTCCCTTATATGATGAAACGACTTTTTATTCGCTGCCCTGATGCAAGTTATGGCTTTTCACGTAATTTTTGCAGTTTGGTATTACCCTTTGATTTAAACATAACAAAAAGTCTGTAGCACCCTAATGAAATTTTTATCTTGATAATATCGGCTTAAACACCACGTGAAATCTGTCTATCTACCGACCACGGCATCTTTCTAAATTACTCATTCTAAATTTTTCTCCTTCACAATCATTGCCTAATCTTTCCGCTATTATAAACTGAAAAATGGTTGCATTACATGGTGCGTCAAGTATGTTTTTCGGATCGGAGAAGTTGAAACATTGTTGTTCCTATGCTTATATTGTCGCCTATATCCTTACACATGGGCGCGTCACCATCTGAATGCTAAAAGCGGATTACAGCCGTTTAACCGGTCCGTCTCGGATACTTAGCGATATTAGAGACCTTGCAAGCGGACGACGATAGCGTAATACGAGTAACACCAATTGGTGGCGTGGGCACTAAAGCAAGGGATAATGGGGCTGTTCCATAAACTTAAAAAATCCTTTGCGAGTAGTTCCCTTTTGGCAATGGTGAGTTTTTAGGCTTAGATTCAGCACTTAATTTATTCGAATTAACTAACTCGTCCACAGAAGATTTCGTTGGTGAGCCCACTTTTTGAATTTTACACACAAGAGAGGTCAGTCCTGAAACAGCCCCATTATGTGAGCCCACCATCCATCATAGTTTTCCTCCCTAATGGCCTCCGTACTCCTGAGTGGGCAGACAACGCACGGTCTCTAGTGTAGCTTACACATCATATGAAAGGACCTTCAGACTTTCATTGTATTATTTCCGCAAACCAAACGTTAAAATCCTAAATGAAAATAGTCTCATTATAATAACACGAAACGTTGGTATTACGTTGAAAAATGCTTAGCTTCTAAAATGGATTATCGAATCGGCTACCAGTATTGTATTTATACCAGCAAAGCTGGCGAGAGATCTCGAGTCAGTGAACCCTTATTTGAAAGGGTTTATAGAATCCTCTTTTGACAATATAATCACTAAATACATAATTACAACTCGATAATTTTTCTGAATAGTTTTAGGGGGCTTTAATGCATTTTTAACTGCCGCGTATTTAAGACACGTACGTCTTCGTCTCTATTATAGGTTACAGCTTTTTAATTATGAAATTCTAAGGATCTTTTTATGACACAAATATTAACAAGAATAGTAAGGATTTTTTATTCTTTTGAATTTGTCGATACTATGCATGTTTTTGAAAAATCTGACTAGTCACAAAACTTTGTAGTGGGCACACGGGTCATGGGAAACGACCATTAGGTTTTAGTTATACTAATGTGTCTCATGGCCACGGTGAATGAGGTGGATGAATTATTCTTTCACATTATTTGCACTTTCTTTTTCTTCAGAACTGCATTTTTAGTACATGTGACATTATATTAGTAGCAGTACCGGTTTTTGTATTGTTATAGTTCTCGTATTTATTGTCGTTCTTGTAATTATTAACTTTATTATTTTTATTATTATCTTTATTATTATTACTACTAGTGGTAGTAATTGTAGTAGTAGTAGTAGTAGTAGTAGTAGTAGTAGTAGTAGTAGTAGTAGTAGTAGTAGTAGTAATATCAGATATTAGCTGCAGATGTAGTACTAGTAGTAGCAGCAGCACCAGCAGCAGCAGTAGTAATAGTAGTAGTAGCATTAGTAGTAGTAGAAGTAGTGGTGGTAGTAGCAGGAGTAGTAGCAGTAGTGGTAGTAGTTGTAGTAGTAGTAGTAGTAATAGTTTTTGTTGTTTTTGTTATTGTTGAAGTAGTAGTTGTTGTTGTTGTTGTAGCTGCAGCGGCAGTAGTAGTTCTATAAGTGGCATTATTACTAATAGTAGCAGTCGTAGTAGTAGTAGTAGTAGTAGTAGTAGTAGTAGTATACTAGTAGTAGCATTAATCGTAGCAGTTGTAGCTGCAGCAGCAGTAGTAGTTATAGAAGTGGCATTAGTAGTAATAGTAGTAATAGTAGTATTAGTAGTTTATTAGTAGTAGTAGTAGTGGTAGTGGTAGTGGTAGTAGTAGTAGTAGTAGAAGTAGTTGTAGTAGTTGTAGTAATAGGAGTAGTAGTAGAAGATGTAATTGCAGCAGCAGTAGTTCCAGTAGTACTAGTTGTAGTAGTCCTTTTATTAGTAATAGTAGTAGTAGTAGTAATAATAATAATAGTAGTAGTAGTAGAAGTAGTAGTAGTAGTAGTAGTAGTAGTAGTTGTAGTAGTAGTAGTAGTAAAAGTAGTAGTAGTAGTAGTAGTAGTAGTAGTAGTAGTAGTAGTAGTAGTAGTAGTAGTAGTAGTAGTAAGAGTAGTAGTTTTAAGAACATCGTTAGTAGCAGAGATCGTCATTGTTGTTTCAGCACAGTAATTATATATGAGTAAGCTTTTACTTTAACTCGAGAAACTGAAACAACACTTAACGTCATTCACAAAATATCAATTAAAATCGTGTAAGAACAAAGTGCGCAAACTTCTAATCTCTCTCAGGGATGGGCGCAGGAAGCTTACAAGGCCCGTGTTCTGCAACTGTTTCTCTCTGAAACAGCAAGACAGGAGGAAGAGGAAGAGAATGAATCTATTGCCCCTTTGCTGGCTCATCTAAAGAAGCATTCGACAGCCGAGACGTTTCCTGCTATCTTTAGTTCCATGCGGTCTGAGATGTAAGTTATTTCGTGTTTTATTTAGAGGTTTTGTTGATTTTCAATGTTTCCGTAAATGCACAAAGATCACATTAAATTTTGTGGGGACATGAGGGTGCGTCAGATACAAGTGGCGTATACTAGTTAGGTTAGGTGGTTTTTTTTTAATTTTAGCGTCTCTTTTCAATACAAGTTTATATCAGAGACGGCGCTTGGAACAATGAAAGCGTGCTGCCAAACTATGATGTAAGGAGCGCTTGCATACACCACAGCCAGTCACATTATCCTGACCTCGGGCCGACCAGACTTAGCACTAAATCCATAATACCAGACACTAGGCGGATCAGCTGCTAATACCAATTTAAAGTCCTTGGTTTGACTCGGCTGGGGATCGATCTACGTACCCCCCGATCTCTGAGCGAATGTCTTAGCGCTAGGCCACAAGCCGGTGTGGCGAATACTAACTCTGAGTTGGAGCCCTTTGAAAAAAGTACGTAGCTACAGAGAAACATTATTTTTGTCTTCAAATTGGAATAGCCTAAGGCATAGATGAGCTAGAGAAATATTTTTTCCAAATTTTTGAAGTGCCTAAAATACAGGACTTTTTTTTCTATGAATCTCAATATGCAAAAATTCTGACTTGTGCCAGATTGACCGTGACCGCCTCATGTTTAGGTAATTGATTGTATTGAATCGAACTCTATACAAGATTTGTTAAAGCGACAAATAAAAGGCCTAAGTGTTTTGGTACACGTTAAAACAGTAAGTGAAATGTTTAAAAAAAAAGCCGTGCGTGGCAATTATAAAGCATTATATGAAAAACAGATTTTTTTAAAAACCTTCAACTCGAAAAAGAACAAGAAAGATGTCTTTAAAATACTCTTTTATCAAAAACTTTCAAAAAACGATAACATTACGAAACGAGATAAATTATGTACGCTTTGAATTTTCTTCAACTTTCGACTTTCCTTTCTTAAAAGTGTTTGTACGGTGCGTTACCAATACTGAATCTCCCTTACTTTAATGAAGGTAAAAGACATAAACATGTCATACACATACTTTTAATTTTCAAGATAGCCACCAAGCAGATCGATGCACTTTTTCCATTGTCCTTTGACCTTGGAAAGACCCTGGTCGGGCCTGCAATCAATTTCAGCAATACCAGGAACTTACTTTTTGTCACTAAATCGCTAATTTTTCAGTTCTCTCTTTCAGGGATGTGTGTCTAAAAACCAAAATCTTCAAAATTGAGCCGAGAGAAATAATATTTGTATGAATGTGTACTCTAGGTCAAAATTAGAAGACGAACAGTTTTCACTGCAAGATTTATTGACCAGTTGTCATGGTAACCGCGGTCATACTAGATTTTTATAACATTTTTAAAACTCCTAAAGCTTCCACATTTTTATTAAAACGACTTCACATGTACACATTGTTAGATAAAAAGCTTAGGCACAAAATTATCGGAGCAGATTTTAAATATTTTACTTTAGTTGTAAGATATGAAATTCAAAATAAATTGTTGTGTAAATTTTCAGAAGGAACAATCAAAAATTGTTTTTAAAAGTGCATAGCTCCCTTCCAAAGTAAAATATCGAAAATCCGCAATGATATCTTGCTGATAAGCTTTTAATGTTTAGAGACATTTAACATTGATAATCCCTCATACATAGGATATTTATTTAGCTTTGTGCTTTGTTTCAGGAGAAATTCCCTTCCACCGAAGCAGACTCGAAAAAGTTCCATATTCTTTGCCCTTCCTTCATTCGAGCATCTTTCTGAACAAGAGGTATATACAAGTTTTTGTTCTCTATTACTACACCTATCGTTCGTTCTGCTTTGTTACCTTACATTGTAGAATATTAAAAGATAGTAGGGTTACGAAGAAAATCTCGAAATCACTGCAAAAAGTCAGATTAACTTTTCTTAAATATTTGTTGATGTAATTCAATGAGTCTGAAAAGTCGCCGATTTTATCGAAAAAAGAAAAGTTTGTCCATTGAAAACATGGCAAACGCACAATGGTAGGAAAATAGGTGACAAAGTTAGTAAAAATTAAAGAAATGATTAAAATTTCAATCGAAGAACCATTTACTAGTGTTAAAACTAAAAAAAAAAGATAAGAACATAATTACTCGGAACAGTCCATTCTTAGAATGAAATCGACACAACAAGACAAAAACTCTGTTCTAATAAAAAAACTTTATGTAGACCTATAACTACAAGGGTTAATGAATGAGAAGTCACGTCAGGCAAAAGGGCGAAGTTCATGAACTCCGTAGATTTTACACGCAGAGCCTAGGTCCTAAGGTTAAAACAGCAGAAAACTTGACAAGCAGAGCTTAAAATTTTAAACAAAATGGCTCCGAAAACCTAATCTAGATCTGGGCCGAATACAGACTCTAAATAAATGCATCTTTTACAACTATCTAATTCTAAATTTAGATTATGTAAATTAATTTCTATATGTTAGTCCAATTTTAGACTCTTAATCTAGCTTTTAGATCTAGACTTAATCTAAATTCCTACAGAATTAAAAAAAACAAATGGGCTAGACTATTTTGCTTATGTGTGCTCTTCCACCTATCAATTTGAAGAAACGGTAGGCGGAAAAGTGTAACGTTTTCCCCTCCGAACATACGGATTTCCATCTTCAAAGGCATTCCTTTATCGAACAAGACATTATTTCATAGGTTTCTTAACGTCAATTCAAAAATACCAATATCTTCGGTGGGCTTTATTTTTGTATTGTGAATAAAAGAAAAAGGATGACAATAGACCATTAAACGGTCCGTTTTTTTTTTAAAATCAGACTCACTGCTTCTTTGCCCTGGATGCAAAACATATTATTTTTAACAAAATTTTTTTCAAAATTTTATTCTGAGTTAATATTATGGTCAAACTTTCATTGCATTACTTTGTATTTCAGCGCATGCGCAAGAGAAAGATTCGGAACTTCCGCTGGTATTCTCACATGATCCGGGCAATGGTAAGACTGGCTGGCAACATGAGAGAGCTGAGTCGAGAGTTGACCCACAAGTCGGCCTACTCGGAGTTTCTTTACATCCTCGCAGGTAGTACATAGACCATTATAGGTTCAAGATAGAAATAGAGGACAGTTGAAAGGCTGCCAGATAGACAGACTGACAGATTGATAAGTAGAAATATAGATAGATAGAAAGAGAAGTAGATAAAAAGATTTACATGCACATATAGATAGATACAAAGATAGATAAATAGATGGATCGATAGATAGATAGATAGATAGATAGATAGGTAGATAGATAGATAGATAGATAGATATTAATTATAGATCTACCTTCCTATGTCATCAGTCTAGACACAGTGTTTCGTGGATGTCTTCACTTCTCATTAGAAATCATTTCGAAAGTGACGGAAAGTTAATCAAGAGATAGAAATATAGATTGATAGATAGATGGACAATTAGTTTGATAGATAGATCATCAACACACATGGATTAAATGAACCGACTACCTAGAAAAATAACAGTCGTCTTAGAAATTGCAATAAAGGCACGACATGTAAGTTAAGTCTGGATTTTACACATGTATACAAAGAGAGGGGCTGTTCTGACGAGTTGATTTTACAGCTATTTGTTGTTGAGAGACAAAATGAATAAAGTAACAAAATTAAGCAAACACCAACTTAAAATAGACTAAACTGCAGGCCTACCCATCCACGTAAACCAGAGCTAGAGAGAGAGAGAGTAATTCTAGAGAAAGTCATTCATGATGTAAAACTTCAATCAAACATGTTATATTGTCAATATTGGTTCACTTGAAGATGGTTTAAGCTTTTACGCTATCGTTTTTGTTTGACATCTGTGAATTTTAACTGTCACCCTCGAATAACTAGCTCTCAAAATATTGACATTAACTTCAGTTTTCTGCCATAACTAAGGACCATACATATAACTACACTGGAAAAAAGAATACCTTTCAAAGAGGGGCATCTTTGGAAAAAGAAAACAAAACATGATATTTTACAGGACTACGTGGAAAACATGTGAGCTGCTTTAGCTCTGTTTAATCTCCGAACTTAAATACCCTCAGATGGCTCATGGAATTGCCTAGAGATGGTCGTTTAGCCATAACAAAAAACAAATTAAGGCTAGTGGAACTAAGGAAACATACAATAACAAACGTACAATACTCAATACATACAGAATCAAGATTACAAAGAAAAGACAAATGAAAAAGTAGACTTTTAGATGTTTCATAAAATCTGAGTAAATGACTTCAAAGGCTACACAGAACTATTGAAAGCTTACATATTAAGCAACATAAAACACCCCCCTCCCCTATATCAATGAACAGATTTCAATTGGAATCAAAGTAAGACTTTCGAGCGAGCTATCAAGCAATGAAGTTTTCTAAAGAGTCAACCAAATACTGAACATAGCTCTAAAAGAAAGCGTCACAACAAAAATTTAAATTGTATAGCACCTTAATTATAATATATTTTTGGGAACCGGTACAAAAGACTACAAAATAAAGATTCAAAAGATATAGCGAAAGAAAAAAAAAGAATAAAAGAGAACAATGGAATATTATTTGCTTTGATTGACCATACCGTAAAAACGTCGCCTACAAATATTGGAAATATTTACTTCACATTCAAAATGCTTTCTGTTGGACCAAAAGCTGTACAAATTAATAATAAAAAAAAATACCATAACAAGTTACGGCTACTATATGAGCAATGTAAAACAACTAATAATAAACATAAATAATTCCTAAGGAAAAAAAATAAAGTGGAAGGACTAGAATAACAAACTTTGTAAATTTAGAGTGGCAAAATAAAACAACGTGTTCTTTCAAAGCCACATGATTATAAGAAAATGAAGTCTTTTGGTGAATGTCACGGAAAACTACAGAACAAGTGGACAAAGTGAGGTAACCAAAAGGATTCACGCACAAGCTTTGCAGTCAAGTCTGAGTTAACTCCCTTAATTAGTGTTCGCTATATAAGGTGACGGTTCTTCTATTTGCTCATACTCTCAGGATACTGAAAAGACCGAGTTACCAGTTTTGCAACCCCTCAACACGGGTGTTATTATTAATTTTAATAAGAATAACAATAATAATAATAATGATAGTATTATTAATTATGATAATAATATTGATAATAATAATAATAATAATAATAATAATAATAATAATAATAATAATAATAATAATAATAATAATAATAATAATAAAAACAATAATAATAATAAAAATAAGAATGAGAAGAAGAACAGTAGTAATAATAAGAATAATATAGACTTAAAGAAAGTTTTCATTGCTGAATATTAACTAAAACAAAATCTGACTTTTGTCTAATCTACCCTGATTGCCTCACGAATATAATGGCATCTCTAAGGATGAGTTACAAACAAAATATAATCAACATAACCTAATCTTATGTCTTGAGCACATAAGAATCGTAACATTAAGAGAAAATATTTCGAAAGAGCATCAACTGAAACATAGTGTAATACTGCATGAGAAATAGAAAAAAAGTCTAATACTATTCAACAAAACGTTTTAAAAAATTGCAATCTCTACATATCTGGAAAATCCCAAGTACTAATAAGAAAACTAAGCCTAAAACAAATATGTACGAAGCTTAGCTTATTTAATCATTTTCTAGCAACATAGTTGTGCACATACATTATCACTTAAACAATTTTTTATCTCTTTGTTTTGGTTTTATTTATTCCAGGGGCCAGAACCCATGCCGGACAAGAGGGATTACCTGGGGACGAAGGCGGGGGGAAGAGTGCGGAGCCCCAATTACTCTTCGATAAGAGTTGGTTTTCCAGAGGAAGGGCGGTAAGTCAGAAAATGCTTGGAAAAATTAGAAAAAAAAAAGAAAAAGAAAGGGAAGGTAGTATAGTGAAAAGAACGGCGAAACACGAACATTAAACAGAAAGAGATTAGGCTAGAGAAATAAAAAGGAACTAGTGAAAATCACAACGGAGGGAACCAACAATACAGGGGTAACTTGAATCGGGAATATAGTTATACAGATGTGGTTTTTTTTTCGAAGTATCTTTGAGGGCGACAGGTACATGCCTGAATCTCAAAGTGCAGACCATAGTTTGTTCGAATTTCGTTTTTATCCCTTTGGTTTTTAAAAGATAGTTTCTATAAACAAAATTTATAAAAGGTTAAATTTAGTTTTATTGGCAATATTCCAGTAGCACCGTTTCCCACAGTTTTTGAAAGCGTTAATATTTTTTTTCAGTTAAAAAAAAACTCGTTTTTTTTTCATTGTACGAAAGTGTCAAGGAGATAAATTGTAAAAAAGTTAAACAGGGAAATAATTTTTTTTAAAAAGCTGCTATCTTTACAAATAAACAAAATTTCTTATTAGTAAAATACAACTGGAGGTGCAATAACCATATTTTTTTACAATCTGTTTTACACTAACACCCTTTTGTGTGTAAGGGAGATAATGACTTTTAAAAATAATCTTAGACTGTTACTTAGAGTTAGTTACCTTGAAAAAGTATCTGGCAAAATCGTTCTGTTAGTACGGATTTATGATTATAGTTTTTTTTACGTTTAATTGTTATCCATGTTGGCAACAAAAGTATTGCCCTCTTTGCTGAATTGTCCGTTACCACCATAATGACTCTCTATTTTAGGGACTGATTTTATAGCACATAGTAGAACTGTAAAACTTATGAGGGCACTGCAGCCCTGAGAAAGACCAGGGCTTGGCTTCACAAATTTCAAGCATACTTTAGGAGTAATGTAGCTTTAATTCTCAGGGAATCATCTTTTTTACTATTTTTTCTTAAAAAGTCCTATTTGGTCTGTTATCCTTGTCATGCGATATTTTACTACACCAACCCTCTGATGGGATAGAGTAAGATGATAGACAGAATGCGAACGGCGAAAGAAAAAAGAATGGAAAAGACAAATAGAGAAGGAGGGAGGGAAAGAGAGAATGAGAGAGAGGGGGAGGGAGAGAAAAAAAAGAGAGAAAGAGAGGGAAGGGGGAGAGAGAGAGAATTGTTATATCTCGCAAAACACAAGAGAATGAAAATTGTGGAAATGATACGACCTAAAAGAAAAAAAGCAAAAGACGGAGAGATAGAAAGAAAGGTGTGAGGTGAAGACAAAAAAAATAGTTGGGATTGTTTTTTATCTCAAGATTTTTATTTCCTGGGCTACCATCTTCTGATTAGTCTATAAATATTCGGTTGAGTTGAAGGGAACAAACATGCACGCAGGCTTTTTAAAGTATAGCCAGACAATATGTATTTGAACTCTTGACCTAATTTTTAAAAAAATCGAAATTTGTCTCGCTACCATTTCCAGATTAGGAAACATTGTTTAAATAAAAACTAGGTGTAGAAACATGCAGACACTTTCAGTAATTTTTGAAATTACAGCTCATCTTTTTTGTTTTGTTTTGTTTACGCCAGTCTCAAACCTTTTCTAAGACCTGACTGCCGCATCATTTGCAAAGACATACAGAACTCAAGGACGTTACAAAAATTGCCGAACTTTTTTGACAGCTTTTCTTTGACTGTGGAAAGCAATCAAGAAAAATCGTAACAGTAAAACATAAATATGGCCCATTCAATAGACTCTGGCAAAACATTATATTCAATTAACCTATACAGTACACTGCTAATATTTTTTCAAACTTTTTTGCAATGAAACAGATGTTTCCTCTTTGCCTGACTGGACAACAAGTAAAAAATATGTTTTTTTTTTTTAATTTAGTAGGGGTAAAATTTAAATGCGCTAAACGACCTTTCATCCTCTGGTCAATTCAGTTTATTAGTTTACCCAAGCAAAAAAAAAAAGATGCCTTTTCACACAATCTTTCTATTTTAGATCTCGTATGTGTTTTGCGTGAACTCAATGTATCTCACTGAGATATTAAACATTTTGAAAGTCTTTTTTGTTTTCTAGATTAGTAGCCTTTTTTACCATACTTCTGTGCAAAATACATAGAAGTATAAATTATTATTATATTATTCAATGTAGCAAGTCGTATTCGATTGATGTTTGTCTAAAATGAACCTATTTTTGTATTTAGTAAAACACGAATTAATTAATGTACACTAGGTGTTTAAAACGTAAAGCGCTCTTAGTCTTAGTCTGTCTGGCGTAGAACCATATCGCATTGATTTTTTTATAATCAATTTTTTTTTAATATATCCCGCGTCCCGGGTAAATCAGTCGGATATTGCAACTGTTAACTTCAAAGGCGTTGCTGATGTGAACACGACTTTTTTTCAAAACATCAAAACATTAATAATTCATAAAATTGTCGATATTCTGTAGACATACATTGCAACCTTCCTTCATTTAAAATAAAACATAGAGAAAAAGAAAAAAATCTGAAAT
>BMAT01002970.1:151491-165740 GCA_019649035.1 Elysia marginata
ATTATTATTACTATACTAATAACAATAATAATAATAATAGTTATTATTATTATTATTATTATTATTATTACTATTACGTGTATTTAGTACTTTCTATAAGTGGAAAAAACACAAGACATATTGTGTTAGGCAATCAGGGTGGAATCAATCTGGCACTTGGTGGCATTTTTCAGATTTTGAGTTACGTGTATTTAGTGTTTTCCAAAAGTGAAAAAAAGAAACTAGACATAATTATGTTAGGCAATTGGAATCAAACACTTTGTGAGACATTTTATATACTGAGGTACGTGTGTTTAAGTAACGTTTTCTAATACAAATTCTGTTTATGAACTATATATAAGAGGTTGTAAATATTGCAGCTATTGCATTTCTCCAAGCTAAAAAATTCATTTAAAAGCAAAAATTAGTATAGTTGATTAGTTGAAAAAAATGCATGTATTTTTACAGCCCTGGCTACCAATTATTCTACACAAGTAGATTGAAAGATTTTGAAGGTATGAAATTAGCAGTGGTGAACAAGTAGGCTTTAAGTGGAAATAGCCGAAATGTCTGCCTTGAGTATGATTTGAACCTTCGACTTATAGTAGTTTCCGCACCCAACGCCTTGCCATCTACAAAAACATAGCTTATACCATGTCGCTCCTTAAAACAAGAAGTTTCATGGCGAAGGTCTTTACTTAACCTCTCTAAGCGACTTTCTTACTTAATTTACTGCTGACATTATTATGTTCGTACATATTGGTGGAACCAAAGGTGAACGTTCAACCGGTAAGTCATTTCAAATCGTCTATTTTCTAGAACTGTACTATATTACTGATGAAGTTACTATAAATAAAGGCCGGGCGGTTTTTTTACATGTAACTAAAAATCGAAATGTTTTCTCAAGTAAAAAATATTGAAATGACTTGGATGCCTTACTTATGATTTATTAAATAGAACGATAGAGAGAAATATAGATAGAGGAAGTTAAAGATAAAGGGTTTAAGAGACCATCCAAACAGATGAATGGAGAAGGACCTGGAAAGAAGAGTCAAGTGTCAAGGACGTACGCTCAAACAGAAAGACGGGCACAGACAGCCAGCGACAGATAGGTTGGGATAGGTCCAGATAGACTGAGACAGAGTGTTTGAGAGGCAAGACATACAGATTCATACAGACAGGTAGAGAGACAAGACATACATGTATATGGAGACAGGTAGATACAGACAGACTGAGACAGAGTGGTTGAGAGACAAGGCATACAGATTCATACAGAAAAGTTGAGAGAACAGACATACATGTATATGCAGACAGGTAGATACAGATAACCAGCGACAGAGAGGTTTAGAGACTAGACATACATGTATAATTATGCAGACAGGTAGATACAGATAGACGAAGACAGAGAGATTGAAACTGAGAATTAGGCATTCATGTACAAACAGACTGATAGCTAGAGACAGAAGGGGACAGAGAGTTTGAGAGATTAGACATTAATGGGCCTACAGACAGATAGTTACAGATAGCCGGCGGCAGAGAGGTTAAAAGACGCGACGGTCATGTACATAGAGACAGGTAGATACAGATAGAGGAAGGCAGAGAGATTGAAACTGAAATTAGACATCCATGTACATACACACATGTGGATACAGATACACTGATACAAAGAAGTGAAGAGACTAGATATACATATACATACAGACAAGTAGATACAGATTGCCTGCGACAGAGAGGTTCAGAGACTAGACATTCATGTATATGCACAGAGGTAGATATAGATAGACGAAGACAGAGAGGTTCAGAGACTACACATTCATGTACATAGAGACAGTTAGATACAGATAACCTGCGACAGAGAGGTTCAGAGACTAGACATACATGTATATGCACACAGTTAGATACAGATAACCTGCGACAGAGAGGTTCAGAGACTAGACATACATGTATATGCACACAGTTAGATCAGATAACCTGCGACAGAGAGGTTCAGAGACTAGACATTCATGTATATGCACACAGTTAGATACAGATAGACGAAGACAGAGAGATTGAAACTGAGATTAGGCATTCATGTACAAACAGACTGATAGCTACACGTAGACGAAGACAAAGAGATTGAGAGACTAGACATTTATAGGCATACAGACAGATAGTTATACATAGACGAAGACAGAGAGGTTGAAAGACGAGACGGTCATGTACATAGAGACAGGTAGATACAGATAGAGGAAGGCAGAGAGGTTGAAACTGAGATTAGACAGTCATGTACATAGAGACAGGTAGATACAAATAGACTGATACAAAGAAGTTGAGAGACAAGATATACGTATACCCGTATATACAGACAGGTAGATACAGATAGGCCGCGACAGAGAGGTTCAGAGACCAGAAATACATGGGCATACAGACAGGTGGACACAAAAAGACTGAAACAAAGAAGTTGAGAGACTAGATTTACATGTACATAAGACAGGTAGATACAGATATCATGCGACAGGGAGGATGAGGTACACGGCAGATAGGCAAACACATACAAAATAGTAAGAGACGAGAATCTCAAAAGACAAAAGAATTGGTACACCAAAGCAGAGAGAACAAAAGATAATACAGATAACGGGTACATCTTCAGATTGATCGAGAGAAATGGGTATTGATGAGGCAGGCGACATAGAGATGCAGAAGAAGCAAGGCAAAGAGGACGAAAGTCGGGAAAGGCAGACATATATATACAGGTTTGCTTGGACGGAGAGGTTCACCGGCGAAACATACAGACAGACACTCTCATAAAAAACAGGCAGGCAGAGTAAATTCCAGAAGACAAATGCATACAGACGGACCGAGACAGAAAGAAAGGAAAAAGAGACATATAGGCATACAGTTAGACCAAGACACTGTGATTCGGAGAAAAGACATACACCAGACATATAGACTAGAGACAGACCGATCCAGGCAGACACACAGGCGGCAGATAAAGGTGGATAGGGACAGAAAGGTCGAGAGATGAGGCAGGCAATAGGATACAGATAATCAGAGACAAAAGACATCCCCAGAGGCGAGACAGGATGTTGTTTACTGAGCCACAAGGTTCGAGAAACAAAGAAGACAAATAGAGAGAGACAGAAGGACTTGACACAGAAGAACAGACAAGAGAACACGAAATGGAGCAAACATGTACTAACAGACGGATAGGCCAAGCCAGAGATATTGAAAAAGAAGACAGTCATAGAAAGACAAACATGTGCATGGAAAAGACCTAGACAGAGAGACCGGAATAGAAAAGTCGAGCGAAGAGACAGACAGATAGAAACGAACCGATGGCCTGGGATGAAAGGTTGGAAGGCGATAGGCAGAGATTTACTGCTAGACCAACACAGTAAAATAGATACACGAGATAGACGGACACACAGACTATACTGCCAGACAGAAACAGACAGGAGGGCAAACAAAGGCAGAGTGTAGAACAAAACAATTCAATTGACGGACACATGATAAGAATATGAAACATATCCCCCCACCTATTAATCTAAAAAAAAAACATTTTTTACTGCCTTGTAGTCGTAAATTACACCACAAGAATGAGAAATATGAAAAAAAGTCGAAAGAGGAGTAGAAGAGGATAGATAAGTAGATTTGGTTGGTTGTTAGAATGTTAACGTCTCTTTTCAACTACAAGGATATAACAGAGACGCCACTTGGGACAATTGAAATGTGATGTAAGTAGCGCTTGCATACACCACAACCAGTCACATTATCTTGACACTGGGCCGACCAGACTAGGGAAGTAGAAGAAGAAGACCAGTAACAAGATGAAAAAACAAGAACAAGAATAATAATAAGAACTTTTTTGTGTTAAAATTGAAATGGATGATTACTTTTAATGCCCAACCATTCTACTGAAAAAAAGCATAATCGCAAAAGTTGTGAGATTGGCACTTTCCGTTTTTTTCTTGTAATTGTTGTAGTTTTTTTTGTTTTTTTTTTGCTATGCAAAAAGTCAGGATTGTGCGAACTGTTCCTGCCAACAGCCACAACAAAAGGCCAGCCGGCAAGATTTATTAATTTTTTAGAATATGAGATAGCGAGAGATTGCCTGTCTATACAATGTTGTATCAACATTAATTTCCACATGTAACCTATATATACGAAGATTGATGAAGGTTTTGAAGAAAAAGTGAATCATATTTTACGTTCATCTTACGCTAGCGTAATCAGCTGTTTGTATATGAAAAAGATTAGAATTTTTAAAAATTGGAAAAAAATTTTCTTTTTTTTTTTTTTACATTTAATAGAAAATCTTTGAAAGCGTACGCTTCTTAATTAAAGTTTGCAGGTGTCATGTTTTGTGTTTTGTGTTGAAATGCACAATCATAGTTTACAATCTCGAAAGCACAAACAAACCACAAGGAAAAACGAGAAATAGATTGATAAATAGATGTTAATATATTTCTCTCACGTCGGATCACGATATCTGTGTCGGTTTCTTCTAATTCTTTCCGCCCGTCAATCTTTTGATTCATGCCCAAATTTGATTTGGTTTTTCTTTCGACCTACCTCTCTTTTCTTTTCCTCCTTCTCTTTATCCTAATCCCAGTTTTATACTTTGTCTTTCTTTTTGTATTTGTAATCTATATCTGTATGTATTTCCAACAACTGTTCCATTCAATTTCAGCTTTATGTGGCCTGAATACCATAATTTTTAAAAATTAGTTCACGCTTTCGATTTACATGCCCTCTCTCTCAGTATATCTTTTATTTGCAATCGTACGAATGTATGTCTCTCTGTTTCCTTTTTTTTACTTGCTTTCCGCTCCTTCTTTTCCAAGTTAATGACCGGCTCTATGGCCTAGCGGTAAGACACTCACTCAGAGATCGGGAGGTGTCTGGCATCTTGGATTTAGTGTTAAGTCTAGTCGACCCGGTGAGGTGGTTAATGTGACTAAGTGTGGTGTACGCAAGCGCTCCTTACATCACAGTGTGGCAGCACGCTTTCAATTGTCCCCAGCGCCGTCTCTGATATAACCTCTAAGTTGATTGGAACGTTAAAATTCAAACAAACAACAAACCCAGTAAACCCCACTTCCTAGCCTTGTCCTCTTACCCCTAGAGGTAAGAACATTAAACAGAGAACATTTTAATTTAGATCCGTTTATAGAGACTCTCCAGCGCTTAATTTATCTTTAAAGTCATCTGGTGTGATACATACGTGAAAATTTAGTTTTAGGGTTATTAACATGAGTTATACCTCGACGAGGTTGTTCTAAGCGTGCAAAGAAATTGCAGAACAAATTTGTAAAAAAACAGTATTTCATATAGAAGAAAAAAAAACCAGCCAGATAGTTGTGACAACTAAAAAGCTATAAATGTACTAATTTTTAAGACTCTAGGCTGACAATTAATGAAATGGTTGAGATTATAAACTTGGAAACATAGTTTGACAAACGCAAAAGAAAAAAAGAAAATTGATTAAAAAAAAAAAGAAGAAGAATATTTATCATGCTTGAAAGTGAACTTTGGGCGAAATACACTTCACATTCGCCCTATGCGACATCAGGACTATCTTGAGCTAACATTTTAAAGCTGTAGAAAAAGTTGAAATCTGAAAATCGCTATTTTATTATGAAATTAACTTTTTTGAACCAACTTACCCCCTTAAACCACTGGAAGTGCTCAGCGTTGGGCCTATAATTGTATGACGCTGCGAATTGCATTAGTTACCAAGGATTTGTCAGAGCATATTGAATGAATGCCCTTTGGTATATTTATAGTCTCATAACAGTGAGACCTCTTTTTCGTAGTTGGGAATTTTCGTTCAAATAATTAAATATTAATTGATCATTCCTGAAATCATTGACTTATTAGTTTGAATGTGGAATAAACGCACAGTTTTGCAGATGCAGACAAAATAGAAATGATATTATAATAAAAAAAAATAATAATAATAATGATAATATTAATTATAATAATAATAATAAAAATAATAATTATAATAATAATAATAATGATAATATTAATAATGATAATATTAATAATGATAATAATAATAATAATAAAAATAATAATAATAATAATAGTAAACAGTATGATGATCCTAATAAAGATGATAGTTTTCAGCTTTTTTAAATTATGACTTTAAATCAATCTGCATAATTATTATGGTTTAAAACTCTCGTTATTTTTTTTACGATTGGCTGTTTGCTAAAACTCTACAACCAGTGCCTCCTATCACTATTGTCAATTGTGTTCTTAGAAATAAAATTAAGCAACAATTTCTTAAGTTATTAGATTTTCCATTCTCTGTTCAAGCTTTTAGTTGCTTTATATAAACGTAGATGTCTCATTCTGTGACAAGGTCAGGTACCTTAATTTACAGTTTATAGAGTATTTAGTTTACCTCAAGGTGAATAGAAAATCATGAACAATCCGAAGCTAATCGGTTAAATATATTGAAGCACCTAAATTTTAATCGGGCGAGCTTCATTTGCCACACTGTCAGTTTAATTATATTTTGGCATTTAAATAAAAACACGGTTTATAGAATGTTTCATAAAAATATCCGGGTCATAAAAAGTTAATAAGTTTAAGGAAACTTTTCTTGTAATATTGACCAATGGTCTCGAATACTGAAGTTCAACTCACTTAAGTAAAAAACAAATTAAGTTAACTCATTATCGTTAGCAAGATTGTGCGTACTGACAGAAAAAAAGGAAAGACAAGATGAGTAAAAAGCATCTCGTATTGTGAGGGTAGCACTGAAAAATATCACGCACGTATCAACATTATAAACTACGTCCATATTTTGAAGGAAGTGATGGGGCCAAATGCAACCGCTGCCTTCAGTAAAACTCCGCTGCAATTAGTTCTGCTGGTTGGTTTTTCTGGAAAGGCTGAAAACTATGATTACTTAAAATCCCCATCTAGGGATGAGACCATTACAAATTATTGTCCTCTGATTTCCGTCGACTCAATATCCTTGTTCAAACTTAAATAATTTTCACCAAGGAACCTGGCGTTTTCCCATGAACCAATGGGAAAAACCCGTTGTTGTTAACTTTAGAAATCTTAAACTCATGTTCTAATGAGGGCCGCACTGGAGAAGGAAATACGCTCGGAGTGGATACAATTAACTACTTTATTTTTATATAACCTCTAGATCTTAAGAATTCAATAGGCTGGCGAAGAGTTCACTTTCAATTTAGGTTAGAGTATGAAGTGGTATGTTGTAGTCACATGTCATACGGTTAAATTTTATGCACGCACTTCAGCATTTCGACAAATTGGCGTTTGAAACATTTTACTTGAAGTTGGTTCTTGTTGCTTAAGATTGTTATATTGTTTTTGTCTTTTTTTTATCTCAAGATAATGCGCCACAAGGCATTTTAAAGACGTTTTGATCGAAAATAAATATGAAGGTAAACGGTTTTTTCTCCAGATTATGTATTGTCACCTGAAGGCATATAGTCTCAAAATCATACAAAGGTCTCATAAAAGATTCACAGAGTCAAAAGAAAAAAAGCATGTTTATATAAGTGAGTAAGGATGAATAAACCAAAAAGTAACTGATTGGTGAAGAAATAAATAGAAAATGTAGCAATGAATTTGTACATAGACGCATGCGGAAGCAAAACGCAAAACTGTATTAAAACCTCATTAGGACCTTTCTTAAGACCGGACTCTTCCAAAATGTTTCTTTAAGATTGTAGCTGGACGCGAAAAATCGGTGTATAGACATAAATATCAGGAAACAAGGCTATTCCCCAAACTCCATTGAGCACTTTACCATCGTGCTAAAATACGCATAAAAAGTACCAATATAGATAGATGGATGAATAGACAGATAAGTAGATATATAGATAGACCGATCGATAGATAGATACATGGGTAGATAGATAGATAGATAGATAGATAGATAGATAGACAGATACAAAGATTGATAGATAGATAAATAGATAGATATAGATAGATAAGTAATTATGCATTAGCACAATATTCAAGTCCTGTACATTATTTGAGCGTGTTTTTAATATTAGATCTATCTTCCTATGTCCTCAGTCTAGACACTGTGTTTCGTGGATGTCTCCACTCCTCAGTAGACATCCTTTCGGAAGTGGCGGAAAGTTAACCAAGAGATGACGTTTCTTGTGTACACAATAAGTGAAGATTTCCTTTCGGTGGTTGAGCGTTGGTGCGTTGGATAGGATTTCGAATTTTTCTTGCAGGCATAGTGCACAACATTGCATATCGGGTGTGTAAGATTTTAGTTTTCTTTTAAATTTACCATTCTATTTTGTGGAAGGTGTTATTACTTTTAAGTTTCCAAAAATCTTCAACCAAGCTAAGCGAGTTCATCTGGAAACTTCCGGCACTTCCGAAATGATGTCTACAAAGAAGTATAGACATCCACGAAACACAGTGTCTAGACTGAGGATATAGGAAGTTAGATCTAATACTACGTAGATAGATAGATAAATAGATAGATACATGGATAGATAGATAGATAGATAGATAGATTGATAGATAGATAGGTAGGTAGATAGGAAGTTAGATCTAATACTAGATAGATAGTTAGCTGGATAAATAGATAGATGGATAGATAGATAGCTAGATAGATAGATAGATAAATAGATAGATAGATAGATAGATAGATAGATAGATAGATAGATAGATAGATAGATAGATAGATAGATAGTGTTACAGATATATTTTATGGCTCTATAAATATAATAAGAATCCAAAACTTGTAGCATGCTAAATGTTTAAATAATGTATACATGCAGTTTACCTTTCTTTTTTTAAGCTCTACAATTATAGTAAGGCTAAAGTTAAAGACTAGGTAAATAAAGGCAAAACAGCGTGCAAGCGAGAGCAGAGAAAAAAAAATATCGTAAGATGAGTTGCCAGTGGAGAAAGACCATAGTTTTGAAGAGAAGATCCTCAAAAAAATATTCGTCTTTAATCCAGATCAAGGTCAAAAAAGAAATGCTTAGGCGGAAAACACCTGGCCAGCTGAGGCGCTAATGCAGAAAAGACGCATTCCCTGTCTTGCTACGACAGGCGCTTATTTATTATTTTGTTTGCATATTTGTGTTGGTATCATCATTACCAATATCTTCTTTTCTTTTTTTTTTTCTCTCGCGCCTCCGATGCATTCCTTTCTGCTGCTGCGTATTACCCCCCCCCCTACCTCCTCGGAACCGTACCCGACCCTGAAGAACTGGAATGAATCTGATGTCTGGCCTAGTTTATGTGTTGGCCTGATTTAGATAAGCGAAGGCATCGCCGCCCGCTGCCCACCGCTCCGCTCCCTCGCGGGACAGCCTGCTAGCGGGCACAGTATGTGTCCATCCTGGTCTCGGGTCAGCTCACTCACAGCACCCACAACCATCTCAAGAATCCGAACGTCTCCTTTTGCTAGGTTGACCTGGTGACCCCCAAAGCAGCTGTAGTAACCCTACCCCCACCCCCCGTCCTCGAGGGGGAAGCCGGTGCCATGGTAAAAGACATGCTCAAATTTCCTGCAGCTACAGGTACATACTACACCGCTAATCAGTAAGATATGCGCGTGCGTGTAGGTTTACGTGCCGTCGTGATCATATCAACAGTGCTCATATATCAGTCTTATGTTTCAAATCTGAAATAGATTTTGAGCTAAGAATAACAATTACTGAGGTACTACCGAGTAAAGTCTCCTAAGCCTCCTTGCCCATATTTTTTTTTCTTTTCCAAAGCTCTTTTTTATTAACATTAATAATAATTATGACTCTTTAATCCAATTTCATGCATTGTAAAACCCTGGATAAATCATTTTGAACTATCATGTTCGAGACATTTCAACTCACTGCATGATATCTGCCTGCAAGAAATAGTCATCCTTTTAATTAGGATTGATTTATTATCATGTAACAGATTATTCTATTTAAAATCATCACAAATCAAATTCAGCTACACCTGTGAAGAGTCTGTTTCCGATCTTCCAGAGTTAATATTAATAATTAGTTTTCTCTTATTCTTTGCACAAAAAAATGTCCGAACAGAATATGCTACGTGTATATCGAGATGAATTGTTTTTGTTTTTCATAATGCTTGCTAGGTAATTAATTTTTTGTTTATGAACTATTCATTTAGGCCGTGTCCTATTTTATCTCTGTTAGGTAGGCCTACTTTTCTCTCTTTCGTCAATTTCCCTGGTTTGCTTTCTAAACTAGTCCAAAGCTCAAGCTAAGGTGAATAGAAACAAAAACCAAAAATACTCTCTGTCTGTGTGTTTGTCTGTCTGTCTCTCTTTCTTTCTCTCTCTCGCTCGCTCTTGTTCTTGTTCTTGTTCTTCTTGTTCTTCTTCTTCTTCTTCTTCTTCTTCTTCTTCTTCTTTTTCTTCTTCTTCTTCTTTATCTTCTTCTTCTTCTTCTTCTTCTCCTTCTTCTTTCTTCTTCTTTTTCTTTATCTTCTACTTCTTTTTCTTCGTCTTCTTCTTTTTCTTCTTCTTTTTTTCTTCTTCTAGGCCTTTTTAAATGTTGCTCTCACTCTCACCTGACCGTTTTCTTCCTTCGAGCCTTCTAGTTTTATTGTTCTTCATGCATTGTCCATTATCTTTTTAGTGTTGCTGCTGTCTTCATTTTATTTGTGTTTGTCACACTTTTTCTAGATTTTTTACGCAAACTCGCATACACATACAGTTCAATACCTATGATAATTGCTAAAACACTTTCCGGTTTTTGTCAATTTAGATTGCCCGTATATTGCCAGGCTCCCGATCCTGCATACCACTTTATCTTGTATAAAATACACATCAAGTAAAGCGTGTCGGAGATGTGCCAATTATAGGCTGTAAAAAATACACATCAAATTAAGTGTTTCGGAGATGTTCTAATGTAGGCTGTATAAAATACACATTAAGTTCAAGCGTGTTGGAGATTTTCTAGTTATAGGCCATGTAAATACACATGAAGTAAAGCGTGTCGGAGATGTTCTAATCATGGGCTGTAGGAAATACACGTGAAGGAAAGCGCTTGTCGGACATGTTCTAATTTTAGGCCGTAGAAAATACATATAATGTAAAGCGTATCGAAGTTCTTCTAATTATAGGCAGGTTGTGGCAAAGAGATTATAGATTATTGTTTTAAGATAAAATATAATTTTAAGTTATTTATAGCGTAAAAAAGTAATCAAAAGATTTAGATTTTTTAAATGGAAGCGATGGCATGGATGCAAGAGAGCAAAAAAAAAAAAAAAAAAAAAAAAAAACTCGGTTTTATATTTTGTGAGAGAAAATTTTACTTGTTTCTTACAGTCATGTTTTCCGTGAAAACTAAAAATGAAAAGCGATTTGTACAAAGCATTACCCCGCTTCGTCCCTATTTTTAGTTTGCGAATCCTACGACGAATATTTTTTTCATAGTTCAGAGCATTCCAACTTTTTACTTTTAGCTTTAAAGTGTTACGCATCACAATGCATGTAAAAATAATCACGGATAACGATGAACAATAATAAATGAAACAAACTAAGAAAACAACTGAAGCCTCTCTAGATCGCGACGCTAGTTGCAAATCGTCAACACAACTTTTGTTTTCAATCTGAGGTCGTAACCCACCATTAAAGAATTACAGGTTAAGTGTTTGCTTACACAATTGCTACTCCTGACAGCGTCAATTTTGATTATTGTACTATTTCTGTAATTGACAATCACCCGCTTTTGTTTTAATAACTCCAATTTCGTCGTCGTGGGGGCGCGTTTTCCAGTCGAACTCTGTTTTTAAACCAATCAATAGGGGTTTTGCGTAGAGCTTATCCATTTGTGGATTTCTATATATAAATACACATGTATTATATATTCACTCTTCATAGCGTTTTCGTGTCGCATGGTGTCAGGAAGAGAACCGTCGCTTCCTAATTGTTTTAGCGTGACGTTTGCATTGGTTTTTATTTTCTAAATTTAGGGAAGAAGAATTTTGAGCCTGTTACATATTTATGGTCATGTGACGTGTAAAATGTCACATCTTCATCATCATGAAAACACCGGGGGGCTAATAAATTATACCAGAGATAAATCTGTCTTGAAACGTGCGATAACATTTCGAATTGCCACAAAGCTGAGATGACAAACTGCCATATTTAGAACATAAACATGGAAAGAAACGCATTGTATTTACACATGTGGTCTTAAATGATATTCAAAATGTTTTTTTATTATGCTCCCGTGGTAAAATCCGTGATAGTAGCGTAGTGGCATGGTTTAAAACCTATGTACTTTACTTCTTTTCTTTTATATTAATTTTTATCTCTATTGTTAGAGAAATTTCAAGCTTAGCATAAGAATTTGAATTTAAAAACCGTTTTTTTTTTTCATAGCCTATCTTGACGATCCACGTTCGTTGAAAATGAGATCGACCGTATCTTAAAAATCTTTACAGTCACCTTATTGGGTCGTGAGTTCCGAAATGCACAGCGCTAACCAATCTAGAGCGAAGCATCTTTACATCAATTGACCCTGGCAAACATATTAAGGTTCAGGCCCTTAAGTTTTGCTGTGCGGTGTAAAGCTTTGGCCCTTTCATCTAACTGTGCTATAAAACTTATTCAAAAAGTCCCTTACAACAATATTCTACAATAATTTGCTCATGTTTTTAGACCGCTATCCTTATCACAGGAGGTCGCCTTCAATTTCTGTCTGAAACCAGAAGTCTAAGTGTTTAAATATGCTTTGTCGCAAACTTTCACCTCTGAGAAAGAAATTTAGCCCTGAATTAAGTGAAAATATTTGTACATGAAACATTACAAAATATCTTATATAGTGGTACTAGGAGGATTTCTTGCAAATAAACCTAACAGTTCATAATGCAATGCTGTTAAATCGAACGGGTTATCCCTGAGTCTCTTCGAGACTGCTTTTGGTGCGGGGAAAATAATTTAACACCAGCAAGTTAAAGAGGACTCAAAGTGAGTTTTTTTTTTAACATCGTTGATAAAAATGTGGTTAAAATGAATCTCCTTTTTATAGGAATTATCACCGCGAATGGCCAGAAAGTTTTGACAAGTTTAAGTTCTGCATTTTGCCATATTTTTTGTAGAACATAACCCTCTTTCCATTAATCAAAATGACAAGCTGTTACAGGTGAAAGCACGCCTGTGACAAACAGAGCCTTCCACATGACGATTTGTGACAAACAGAGCCTTCCACGTGACAAATTGTGACAAACAGAGCCTTCCACATAACGAAATGTGATAAAGAGAGCCTTCCATATGCGAATTGTGACAAACAGAGCCTTCCACATGAAGAAATATGACAAACAAAGCATTCCACATAACAAATTGTGACAAACTGGGGCCTTCCACATGATAAACTGTGACAAACTGGGCCTTCGACGTGATAAACTGTGACAAACTAGGTCTTTCAAATGATAAACTGTGACAAACACAGAGCCTTCCAGACGAGGAATTGTGATAAACTGGGGCCTTCCACATGATAAACTGTGACAAACTGGTACTTTCAACTGATAAACTGTGAAAAACTGGACCTTCTACGTGATAAACTGTGACAAACTGGGCCTGTGACAAACTATAAACCTCCCTTACTGCTTAATATATGTGGGCATTTTTGCCTGCTTTGTCAAAGCTGAAAATGTCCTTTGATATTACTTACTTCTCAGCAAAACCACGACTCCTATTAAAAGAATCTGACAAATCCGACTTTGTCTTCATATAGGTGTATTGTAAACAATTACTTCCTAAAATTATCATTGTGAGAAAAAGATACACGACCATTCATAATTCTTTTGCTTTAAGTCGTTATGAAAGATCCTTAATTTAAGGCATTCTTGTTTGTTTTTTTAGCATGATTTGCAGCTTTGAAAGCTTGCTCCAATATTTATTTTAAATTATTGTTAAAACTCTTATAGATGAGAAGAATAGCCAGCGTATCACACGCTTTCTTCGTTTGTCTTTAGATGAGACCTAGAAAAAAATTATGTCCAAGATTATTAATTTTTGTTTTTCATTATCTCTCTCTTGTGAGAGGTAAGAGTTGCCCCCACACCAGCGTCGAGCCCGTGGCCGGTCAGACTGGACCCAACATTTTTATTCTTATTTTTGGGTTGGTGGGGGTGTGGCCTGTTCTACAGTAACGCCTATCTTTTCATTCGTTGTTCCTGCGAGGCCCAAAAAGTACAAGCCAAACTCCCAAACATGAGTATATCTAGATGTCAGGGTCTGACCATTGTGGTCCCGACGGCCGTATGGTAGGCTGAGCGGGTATCCGGGTATCCATCCGGTTATCCGA
>BMAT01002970.1:171962-182114 GCA_019649035.1 Elysia marginata
GATGATGATGATGATGATAATGACAAGGTTCATTAAAAGAAGATATGAAGATGTATTCGGAGCACCTGTTTCTAGCTTAAGTTCCCTAAGCACAGCAACGCATTTCAAATCAAAATACAATTTGATAGAGATTCTGTATTGAAGATATCAGATTGTTTAAGTAGAACGTACAAAGAGTACAAGGGAACAGAATTTTTAGTATCCAGCGTGTAGGTTTTAGTTTTGAAAAGGGCGTATTTAAAAAAAAATCATTGGAAGACCTTGTATTTTGCGCATGAAAAGAATACTCCTGCAGTTTTTTAATCCGCTATCTGTTGTTATGAACATAACCAACTCTCCCAAACATGAAATGAACTGTAATTCGTTACTCGGCAAATCGTCTGCAAAGATAAAATGTCGACCGCCTTGTCTTACATTCGATTAAGGTAAATGAGAGGTGGTGAGAGTTTTCAGGCCAATAACAAAAAACAAAAACTCTGATGAAATACAAAACTGAGGAGATTCTAAGAAACTTGTTTCGAATTGTTTGATTGAAAGATTTCTACTTTAGATCCTTAAGCAATGCAAATATAACGCCTGAACTCCGTGAAAACGGAGGTTTCCCACAAGCTGCAGGATTGCTCAGCGCGCTGTTTTAGGTGTCATTAATTTTTATTGTTTTTTTGTTGTTGTATGAAACTATTTACAATTGTAGTACTTTGATGTAAGTAACAAAGTAAAATAGTTTACGATATATCTTCATCCCAGACCACTATTATTTCAAAATCCCTTGTGGTATGGAAAATGATTACAAAAATATCTGTAATCGTGCGGACATGGGTTCTCCGTCATGTTAGCAACGCTATCGAAATAGTAGTAAAATCTCGCTAAACGCTTTTCGCAACAAATGCCATGCCTTCTTGTTTTTCCTTCGATTTCGCAAGTTCTGGCACGAGAAGTAATTCATGGTTTTACTTCTTTTTTATTTGGTTAACAGCGTGTGTTTTTGTTGGCTTCTATAATTATCTACTTCGTGCAGTGAGTTGCTTGTCATTTTTAGGTAATCGCTGGAAATCATGTACGTATCGCATAAACTAATTGATTTTTTTTTTTAATTTAGAGCCTTTAATATGAAAATATTTTGCTGTATCTCAAACCACTTCTATTTTCGTAAAAAAAAAAAAACAAACTTAGCATATAGATAAGCTAGAGTTTTGTTTTTTTTTTTCTTTTTAAATTTCTTCAAGGTGACAGAATAAAATTTCAATAAACATTAATAACTTAGTATGGTACATTCTGACTTAAGCCTAGCCTATCCTGGTCACCCCAAATTTGCTTCTATAACCACTTTTGTTATTCATATTGTTAGTTTTTTTCTGCACTCTTTGGATGCAAGACAACCATCAGGTTTAAAAAAATGCTTTAAACAGCGGGGTGTTTAAAGATTTACATTTTTTTAGTTCCATAGTAGCTTATACCAAAAAATGCTTAGTGCGGAATCTTTAAAGATTAACTTATATTTTTAGGTGCCATTAGAACCTTTACAAAATAAATTCTTAGAGTACCATGGACAACTGGAGAAAGCAACAAAAATGTTCCTAACCTTCTTGGCATTGAAAAAACACCCAGATGAAAAAGGAAAAAAAAGTCAAACGGCATAAAACATGAAATTCTACAGGAAGGGTGCAGGTAGATGGTATGAGGAGCAACATAAGACCAAGAAGACAGTGGTAGCAGAATATTGCAGAACGGCGGGAAATGACAAGACTGAAGGCTCACCTGTACAAAACCTATATGTTATTGACCACACTGACCTCTGCTCGTGTAGAGAAGCTACTGAAACCGCAAAATATGTCCAACAAGACTGCCAGAATTATAGAATACTTTGAAAGGCAATTGGGAGCAGCGCACCAAAATTGCAGACCAACTCTGGGGGATCCTTGAAGACCTGGAAAAGACCAACAGCTTCGTCCACCAGAATAGAGTCAACATTTGAAGTCGCTATCAAGACCAAGAAGAAGAAGAAGAAGAAGAAGAAGAAGAAGAAGAAGAAGAAAATAGCATTTGAAGCGAGTCAAGAAGCGTATGGCAGATAAAGATTCCTGAAAATTGTGTGATAGCAACGTTCGACTTTGATCCGTCTTGAAGAAGAAGAACATAATCTAGATTCTATACGTTTTGTACAAAAAAAAATCTTGAGCACTGTTTAAAGCCTATGATCTAGATCGAAGACTAGACATTACATAGGCATAACCTGAGTTCAACGTAAAAAGTAATTTTTTTTCGCCGTGCGTCCGGCAAGGCGGCATTGAGAAAAGAGCACAGAATTATCGTTCTTGTCGGCACGCACTTGACATGACAGAGAAAGTTTTCAAACAGGGACGATAAATTTGCGCTCTCATCTGATTCCCAATTTTTGATAAGCGCAATATTAGTGAGAAAAATGTCAATGAAAACAATTATCGTAGTTCATACTTGTGTGTTTAAAGTATCTTTGTGTATTTAAAAAAAAACAGTTGAATCATAACTGAAGAAGCTCATAACTAAAAAGGCAACGGAAAAGGTGATAAATTATGTACCTATTAAATTGGAATCTTTTAAGCACCGCTAACCCAACAGTTATATATAAAAGAAACTTAAAGCAAACAAAAAAAGGTAAAAAAAAAAACAATACCGACGTCATAAAACATGCTTTCAGCCTTAGATAAGTCATGTATATAGGAAAACTGTTGAATAATACAGTCCTTGTCTAGCTGAGTCCAAAAACTAAGAGGATTTGCTCGCACAGAGATGTGTTAATATTAAAACATAGAGTTACTGACAATTTTAGAAGAAATAAAATTATTTTGGGTTTTTGACGAAGAGAAACCCAGAAGTTTTGTTTTCGTTTTTATTTTTTTTTTGGTTTTTTTTTTTTTTGCTTTTTTGAATTGGGTTCTCCCCAGCTTTTTGACTTATCTAAGAAGCCTGGGACATGAAAAAAAAATGATGATGTAAAAACTGGGACGATACTCTGTACACTCACGGAAATCAGGCCTGTGTCCCTCCTCACCCGGGCCCTGGTGGTCTCCTCCAAAACGCCGCGACCCTCCGGGATGTCTGGCGACGAGGACGAACCAGCCGACTGTCTGGTGGCATTGCTTCGCAACGTCGCGCCTGGCTTGGATGAGGACACCAATAAAATCTGAGTTTTGTTGCTTTCACCCGGCCGGGTCAGGGAGTGTTTTAATGAACTCAGTCTATGCCTATCATTTTTAAAGAGTAAAAGGTTGGAATACGGTTGGTGTGATACATGTTGGCCTCTCTCCATGTCGCCAACAGTTTGGGGTTTAACTTTATAGGTACTATTTTGGAATGACTTGTGAATTTTTAGTTTTGATAAGCGGAAAGATTGTTTACCCATGCGGTTAGCAAATAGGTTCCCATTTGTTCTCCTCTCGTTCCTTCGAGTCATAGTAATGTTAATTTTCGGTTTTTGTGAAACAACAGTCGCGCTTTGTGAGGGTAGTGACGTGTCTTGATTCAAATCAGGGACTGCTGAATCGGGAAAGCTGGTGGAACGTTTGTCATCAATAACAACGTCAACACTGGTAACTTTGAAGCGCCCGTAGTAGTAAGCCCTTTTGACTTCCACATGTTTGTTCAAACGAGCGTCATCTCTACTAGCGACGGAGAAATTCCGTCGCCCATCCTGTGATGACCACTTGTGCCGTCTCGTTCCTGCTACTACATCCTGGACTGATGGTATCGCACGGTTCTGGCTTACTCTGGCATGAGGATCAGCAGGAGCCTGGGACGTCGCCTTGATATGAAACAGCAGGCAAGAGGCGAGAAGAGTGAGAACAAACTCGTCTCTTATCATGACTTGTTGCATTCGTGCGGAGAAGAAGCCTTCTTGTGCTGTTTACTGCCGTTTATGAGACCGATGGATACAGTGGAGGCGGTACATGTACTGGGAGGAAGAATGCGGGGAAAATAATATTTTAAATTAAAATTACTGATGATAACACTAAAATGAACATTAACAGATATTATCTTCATTAACTTAAGTTTATACCTAACCTTGAAGTAAATGGCTGTGTTAAAATTAATTGCCGTCACCATAATTGTCCATCTTTCTCTATATTTTCCTACTTTAAAAGAAAGAAAAATGAATTCAATAAAGCAGTTAAGATAAATTTCTTTAACAATAATCAATTGTAATTCTGTGCCAACGAAAGTAATGTGTGGCTCTCAAATTTATATAGGAAACATAGAATGTAAACACAGAAGTGGGATAAAGAAAGATTATACTCGTTGTAAGATTATATATTTTATCATAAGGGGTTTACAAGGGTGTAGGGGAGGGAGATAGGTAAAAAGGGGTAAGGAGAGCAGAGTAAGGAAAAAAAAAGAGATAGAGGCAGGATTGGAGGACTACATTCCTGTCAGGACTTCGAAAAAAAGAGAATGCAGAGAGAGAAGGAGAGAGAGAGAGAGAGAGAGAGAGAGAGAGAGAGGGGAGGAGGAGGAGTAAAAGAGATAAAAGAAAGATAATCGGCATGACATTAAATCGTGTCGATCTCATATTAAAATCATTAATATTAACATAATGAGTATTAGAATAAATATTGTAAGAAAGAAATTAATAAATGAAGAGCGTTTTTTTGATATAGCGCTTATCCACTCATGTGCTCTAAGCGCTTTACATGGGTTCCCCGACAGGCCATTCCCAACTAAAGTACCTTCTGAACCCACAGAGGAGCAGCTAGTTAAGCGCCTCACTCTAGCATTCTGACAAGATCTTTCACTGCCTATAGTCGGGTACTCGTTTAACGCATGAGTGAGGCGAAGAAATCTGTGTAAATAGCCTTTCTCCAGGACTAAACGTCGACCTGCCGAAAGCAGGACTCGAACCCCGGACCTCGCGATCCGAAAGCCGAGCGTCTACCACTACACCACGATACTGCTTTTCGTTTTGTCCCATGCGTAACTGTCGTCGCTTCTAAGTTTTAAAAAATCATTCTTTATTGGGCTTTTTTTTTCTTCAAGATAAAGCTAAAATTGTTCATATCGCGGTAATCTTCATTTTTTTCAGTTTCTAAATTACAACATAATTATGCTGATCTAAAACAAAGAAGAAACTTTTATTTGTGCATTCAAACTAAAAAAGTTTTATGAAGATACACTCCATTTTTTTTGAGAGGGGGGTGTTGGTGTTTAATGTGTTTAAAAATCTCATAGAAGGTCCACTCCTTATATGTTAGAAACATACTCAGGCTATCGTTCTTAAATCAAAATTACATAGCTTGCAAGACAACATAATCTTCTTTTTGAGTGTTGGGAGCGGGTAAGGCGAAAATATAATTCTAGATAATTATGCTCTTGTATTTGCCCTAAGTCCATGTATTGGCCCATAGCGGCGGAAATCCAAGATGGCTGATGGGCTAACGAGACCCGTCAGCCAATCGTCTGCTGTACAACCTAAGCTATCCATGGGTATTATTACGTCATATGTTATCGCAGTCGGCGCGCAAAGTCTCTAGACTATAGTGTGTGAGATGTTATCGATAATAGTAGAGACCTTTAGCACACGCACCGTGTCTCAATACGCGTACGTGAAAATCGGGAAAGCAGATCAAGGAAACTGAAAAAATAATGAAACCAGTTTCTAAAAATAGACCCACAGACGTTCCCGTCATGATCACGCGTTGGCTGCTTAAACTCTGTAATACCCTGCCATGGACGCGGCAGGATTGTCCGAACAAAGTGACTGCCCCGTTGCAAATTGAAAATTCATTAATTTTGATTTAAAGAGAAACCTACCACACCTGACTGGGGACAGCAGAGCCCTGCTGCACCATGTCCCGAGCAATTTTAATTTGCAACATAAATAAAATTAATAAATAAATCGTCGAGACGCAACTCTCGTGATTCCCGACTACTTATCGGTTATGATCGTAGGAACATAATAATAAATAAACATGTTTAGAATCTTCCACCGCCTAAGGCAGTCTCATAATTTTACATATTTACCCCAGCAGGCCTATATACACTACAGCAAATTCAATTCATATTTCAGAGCATTACAGTACGGCAGCCTGTTAGGCGCTCAAATACTAATATTACACAAATTTCAAGCACTGCCTTTAGCCAGTTACCCGTTTTACAGGTGGGTGGACGGGGGAAAGTCAAGGTAAATTGCTTTCCCAAGGCAATTGCAACATGACATGGTCAGTAATCGAACCCGCGTCCTCCAGATCACAAGTCCGACGCGCTAACCACTCTGCCATGGTGCCAAATAGAACTTAGGTGCATTTAATGAAAAAAAAGATGGACAGCGTTTTTAAATTACTCCTAATTCACTAATGTTCTAAGGGCTTTACATAAGATTTCGTTGAAGTAGCTCCACAATTATGTGAAATTCCAGACTTTATTTCTCTTAATTACAAAAAAACTGATACAGATAAAAAATGAAGTAAAAGCTTTTCTCTTTATCAATTCATTTCTACTAATTGCATGAAAACATTTTTAGCGGAGGCACGCCAGGGGGTGTTTAATAATTAATAATTAACTACATGTGAGAACTCGAGACGTATGTTTTTAGTGTATTTAATTATTATGTGAAGCGTAATTAGTTCTGTAGTTTTTTCTGGTTGTTGTTCTTTGCAAAGAGTTTGGATTTTTCACATTTTATAGCTGAATATACTAAAACATTTAACAGTGTCGGAAGCGATGGTTAGACTAGGGTACAACCATGCCGGTTTCGAGAGCGTTGGCTAAACAACCTACAACCACACCGGCTTCGGAAGCGATGGTTAGACTAAGATACAACCACGCCGGTTTCGAAAGTGATGGTTAGACAACGTACAACCATGCCGGTTTCGGAAGCGATGGTTAGACTAGGATACAACCACATCGGCTTCGGAAGCGATGGTTAGACTAAGATACAACTACACCGGCTTCTGGAACGATGGTTAGATTAGAGTACAACCCCAACGGCTTCGGGAGCGATGGTTAGATTAGGGTACAACCCCAACGGCTTCGGGAGCGTTAGTCAGATTAGAGTAGAAGCCCAACGGCTTCGGGAGCGTTAGTCAGATTAGGGTACAACCACACCGGCTTCTGAAGCAATGGTTAGACTTGAATACAACTACACTAGCTTCGGAAGCGATAGTTAGACTAGGATACAACCACACCGGCTTCGGAAGCGATGGTTAGACTAGAGTACAACGTCAAAGGCGTCGGGAGCGACAATTAGACCAGGGTACAACCACACTGACTTCGGGAGTGTTGTTAGACTAGGTTAGAACCAAAATGGCTTCGAGATTTTGAGTACAACTACATCATCGTCGGGATTTGGGGTTAGAATCACACAGGCGTCGGTACCGATGGTCAGATCGTGAAATCTACTTATGGTGCTTTTAGGCAATAATACGTGTTTGGTGGCTCGACCCTCTCAAGATCCAATATTCAACATACGGACTTTGAAATGGGTTGACGTCTAGTAGCTTGACTTCCACTCTGGTTGTCTCGGAAAAGACTGAATCAAGTCTCACGTGAGTGACTTCATTTCCATAATATGGAATCAAACATTAGCTGAAACTTACACGCTAGTTTAAAAAATTTCTTGCCGTCAGAGATTTTATAAGCATTAAGGTACGACAGTTTGAAAAAAATTACACAAGAGCCTATCTGTTTTTAAAGTTAACGGTTTGCCATAAAAAGGCAAAAAACCTACACAGTCTGATGCCGTTTCTTTAGAAAAAAGCTTGTTGAAAATTTCCTCTAGCTGCAGCGTATAGAAAAATATGTAATCGAAATACCTTCGGCCCTTAGTTAATTCCCAAAAGAAACTGTTTTCTTGTCAGTCTTTTGCCGCTCAAAGGAAGAATGCATCCGAATGAAAGTTTCAAGTCAAGGCAAAGCAGTTGAGATCGAGTAATGCGGTGTCTCCTTTTTATTCAGGTATTCTCCTCGAGTCTGCAGTACGGCACATGGGCAGAAATTAAACTAGCACACGTCATGTCATGTCTCGTCTCTGCCAGACTTCAAAATTACTGTCATGGTAACAAACATTGTTCTCGCTACTTGTTCCACACCCCTGTCTGTCGCATCTGTCGCTAATTGTAAAATCTGCCGTTGATCATAATGTAGACTCCACTTCCTTGTACGGCGATTGGGATCGGCGGAGGGGCTGTGTCACAGGCAGTGTTAAATTTTGTTGTTAGAACAGCATTCTATTCCAGGATGTTCAAGGATTCCCCGTATGCTTATGATTTTAATGATATTCATTCGAGTATCATACTGATGCCCAAGTAAACACACACAACTAAAAAAGTATGAAAAGTTTTCACGATATTAGTTTATGCAAAAAAAAAGTTTGCGAGAGAAAATCTATTCCCCGAATCATTATAAACTTCAGAGGCATGTTGCTTTAATTTTAATTGATAGTACTAACAGCTCGTTTAAGTTATTCTCATTTCTGTGCTCAATTTTGTAACTTGTTTTGGTTCACCACCATATTTCAATATCCTTTTACGGTATTGCAGGATTTGTTTCTGGAATTATTTTTTGTTTAATTTTTTTTTTGCGGATGAAACAACAACATTTTTTAAGGAAAAAATTACCTCTCTATGCATACCTTTGTTGCGCACCTTAAATTTCAGCTTTCACATGGATTGTATTAATATTTCGTTGATCAAAGCTAACTATAATACACAGATATTGACAACGACTATTCGTTTTTTATATCATTTCTCTTTTTAGAACAAAACTCAACGATGACAGCGTTATTGTATTAATGATACCTTTTTCCTTTAAAATTAAACTCCTCCTATTTTCACTATGCTGGTATTAAATTCCAGAATATGAGCGATATTTTGCTATGGGCGTACGTATGTATCTGCCCGCCCTTATTGCCCTTCCACCCCCGCCCTCCCCTTTTTTTAACACAGCGGACTAGTCATCTTTCTCGTCCTTTTCAATATTCACCATAAACATACTAATTTACTTATTATTAGTAGCTTATTGGTAATCTTTAATAAAAAACAATTTCTTGATAACTGCCCCATGCCTGAAGTCCTCTAGATTAGAACTGTGTAGAAAATGTCTATATTGTGCATTATCCGTATCAAGCCGTTTCAGACTCTGTGTGGGATTTTTTTTAACATACTGTTATATTTACTATACGTTCTTCTTAAACTTTCTTCTTATGAGTAAACGTAGGCAAGGGCAAATAATACAAGTTGTCTGCATCATATGTATTATCCGTGTGAGCACCAAACTCCAGCACACAGAAACTCCACAAATATTCTTTCAATGCGTTTACTGAGTAAAACTTAATTGTCCAATAGTTATTCTTCTACCATCCAAATTTGAAAAAGAAAAACATTTTTAGGTTCCTTGAACAATCTTGCTCAAATTCCGAGGTAACCCACCTCAAGACTACAAAGGAAAAAAAAGTTAAAGGAGAGTATATGAGACAGAAGGTTAAGCAAAGACTCATAGATACAATAAGAGTAAGACAATGTGGAAAATAGACAGGTTCAGATTATCAGTTGAATGACTTGGAGATGATGATAATAATTATAATAATAATAATAATAATAATAATAATAACAATAATAATAATAATTATACTACTACTAATAATAATTTAATATGAATTATAAGTTTTTAGGTTTTTGCTATATACGTTAATTTGCCAGTGAGAAGCGAAAGAAAGAAACGAAGTTGAATAACTGGCACTTTTTAACCCCCAAACGCGCAGGACTAACCTCTCTTATGTGTGAAATTCAAAAAAGGGATTAAAAGCGAACTCTTCTGTGGGCGAGGTAGTTTACTTAAACAACTATAGTGCTGAATATAAGCCTAAAAACTCACCACTGCCCAAGGGGAACCACTCTTAGATAATTCATTAAAGTTCATGGAACAACCCCCATAGCGAAGTGAGACGCGAACTGTGTGCCTTGTTAGGTGTCAGTCAGCACTCGGTGCACTGGTTAGAGCGAAGTTATAACCCGCATGCATGATACTGTGTCTTGCGATTCATTCCTTCTGCTGAATTTAGGGGAACACAATCTTGCAGTAGAAACTGAAAGGGCCATATGAGAAGGTGAGAGAGGGAGAGACTACAACAAACAGAGAAGTAAAAAACACTGCGAAAGAGAGAGAGAGAGAGAGAGAGAGAGA
>BMAT01002972.1:15157-26514 GCA_019649035.1 Elysia marginata
GTAGTAGTAGTAGCAGTAGCAGTAGCAGCAGGTAGTAATTATAATAATAGAAATGAAAATAATGGTGATAATAATAATACCAACGACAATAATAATAACAATAATGATTATTGTTAATGTAAAATCATTATTATGATTGTTGGTAATATTATTATTATAATTTTATTATTATTATCATTGTTGTTATTATTAGCCAAGATCTAAACTGTCTGTATCTTTTTCTTGAACATGGGACAAACCTGACCTTCAAAAAGATAATTATATTTTACAGACTTCATCCTCTAAAAAGTTACATAAGCATTCTTTTATTTCAATACAGGTCTAGGAGAGATACTTTTTTTTACATTAAAAATCTGAATCAGCGGCAATGACTAAACCTAGATTGAATATTAGTCATCGCAAAAGCATGATGGTATGTTCAATAGAGCATTTTTTTTGGTCAGAATTGTGTGTTTTTGAAGGGTGTACTGGTAGAGCAAGAAAATTTACATTTTAATTCTTGGGAAATGCCTTTCTATGGTACAGAACATTCATTAAAGTTTTAAGTTTAAAATTTTACAAAATGGAGAATGAAAACTTATACTTTATTGTGCAGAATTCTAAAACATAGAAGTAGAAAAGAAACTATTGGTCAACTTTTACAACGCTGAAAATGAAGCTTTATAAGCTAATGATTAAATACTATTTACACCTGATATACACAGAGATCGATAACTACATGTAGACCTCAACCTAAGCATCATTAAACAATCAAGTTTATAATGACGCAATCTCAATAAGGTCTTTCCTTTTCCATCCCGCCTCAAAGCGTGAATTTGAGGATACTCGTAGCTATCTGTCTGTCTCGTCATAGTTCATTTTCACCCTTCGTGAAAGTCGCAAGTGTGCTAGTAGGAATAATAATTATCCGTTAAAAACATGTTTTTCCGTTCTATAATATTTGAAACAAGCCTGCATCCCTGTTCATTTGAACGGGTTAAAGCTTGTTTTAATATCAAAATATTAATGTCCATATCTGGAGGTCAAGGCATTGCGGTGTATATTTTTCCTTGTTGTTTTATACATAGGTTTCGTTTACGGTGGTTAAAAGTCTTCAAAATGCACCATAAAATTAATTTGCTTTTTCATGATCTATGAATCTAGTTCAAGCTGGTCGTAGGTGATAATCTAATGATTGCTGATATACAATATAGTCATTGTATAAAATAATATATCTTGTGGAAATAATATCCCTCTCTAAAGCCATGTTCACCTATAGCTATGTATGTTGGTTGTGGTCTGGATTTTTCCCCATCTCTGTTTTTGAGACTTGTGTAACTATGTAATTAAATGGTATGAGAAAGGCGGCTTACTGGTATGTCATTTTTGAAGCATGGGCCATCTTTCATGTATACTTTATGATTAGTTTTTAATTCCTTCTTACTACTTAGTGGTTCTGTTTCCCTGATTTTTTACTCTTCGGTTCAAGTTCTTTAATTTCCTCGTCTACCTTGTTCTTGTCTACCGTTCTAAAGTTTCCGATTGATGTCCGGCTTCTCTTTTGAAGGCTCGAATTTAATTTAGTTGAAATAGGGTATGTGACTACTGGTGTATTTAGACCTAATTTGTCGGTTCCAGAGCCTTTTTCTTCCTTTTATTCTCTCAACCTTCACTCCTCTCTTTCTGTGTGAATGCCTCCGATGCCACTGTTGGCTATATGACTTCTGTATATGCTTTTAGTTGTTGTCGCCAAAATGTCAGTGTGGCTTTTATAGTCTCCACCAGGTGATTTCTGTCTCCAGTATTGCAATTATAGTTTTTTACACAAATTCAAAAGATTGTATGCTGCAGTAAAGTGAAGAAATCTTTCTCCTGTCGTTTGTCTTACTTGGATTCCATGGGCACAGATATTCTGTTTAAATGTGTTGAAAGTTTCAGATGTCGTCGAAGAAATCCTTTCTTTCAAAGAAACGCTGAACCTATAATTTCTTTGGTAATCTTTATTTGTTCCGGCTTCGAAGTTTTATCAATGTAGATAGAAAGCAATTTTCTCTTTGCGCACCATCCTCGTCATCATTATCATCATCATCATCATCATCATCATCATCATCATCGACATCACCATCATCATCTTTTTTATCACCATCATCATCATCATCATCATCATAGACGTCATCACCATTATCATTATCATCATCATCATCATCATCATCATCATCATCATCCTAATCAGGGATATGGGTTACAATAAAAAATTTCTATGTACATTTACCCTAAGCCATCTTTAAACACATGACCATGGCGATCCACTCCTTTAAAATCCGCTTCCAAGCCTCATCTTCTTTTTTGTCTAAGTCGTCCACTAGATCTTTTAAGCCCTATATTGATTCAAATATAATCTAAAGGCTGCTAATGTTTATTTTAAAAGCTGTCTGAATCAGATAATTTCCTGAAGTTGGGAGTTGCGATATCTTTTTCGAAGGTTCTTCTGTTTCCAACTTGATTTTATAACGTGGCCGAATGTGGAGTGGGCTTATCTGAATACTCCATCAGGTTGAAACAGACTGTGCCAGAAAGAATTTGTACAAAATTAAGTTTAAAGATTTCATCGAAAGCTTTTAAAACATTGAGACAAAATGACACCTTCCAGTATCAAATTACTGTAAAAAAAATAGCAGAAATAGTTTCTTCCTACCTCATCTCTTTTCTTTTATCTTTTTGGATCGTCTTGTTACCATTGTTTTTAGTTGTACTTTGCTTATATTTATTTTATTCTATTTTTTTTTTAAACGACTTTGCGTTGTAATGCTTCAATTCTTCAAAAAAAAACAACGTTGGCATTGTAGGAAATGTTTCAAATTTCGAACTTCAGTTCCTTACATTTGGTTTATTAGATGCAGCTGTAAAAATCAATTGTCTTGCGTCCAGGGAGAATGAGCAAGATATCGCAATTTTCAACGCCAGATGCGTCGCTGTTGTGAACAAAGACTTATTTTAAGCTTACAACGTAAAAAAATTTTCAGAAAACCTCTAGTATTTTGCGGAAATATTTTTAAAACATTTGCTAATTCGAGATAAATAGACTTTTTAATGAAGTGAACTTTTTTTTCAAAAAGGAATTTCCGGTTTCCGACTTTTTCGCCCTGGATGCCAGACAACTGTTTTATTTCCACACATTTTTCTCTTGTTTGTAAGTTCAACTTTCTTGGATTTCAGATTGGTAACGGCTAGTCCATCCCCTCTTTAAGTCCAGCATCGATCTGAAGTTATTTACAATGGTATACCAAAAGCACAGGACAATTTTGAAAGCTGTGCATCGTTTAAATTTCTCAAAGTGACATCAAAATATGAACTTTACCTTTGACGTTATTATGAAAATTAATAGATAAAGAGGCAGATAGACAGATAGATAGATGAAAGATAGATAGATAGATATACAGATAGATAGACAGATAGATAGATAGGTATTTGACATAACAGCTTGCCTGGAGAGTGCATCCTGGCAGGAGGCGTATGAAACATAGTGTAGCAAGCCAAAGGTTAAGTAAATTTTCAGTACCGAAAACTTAGATAAATACATGTACTTTCGTGCATTGTGAGAGTAAGAACAATGGTGTCATTACTGCAAAACATTCCATTGCACTCGTACCAGAAGAAAAGTTAAAGATTAAAATGAATTCAGAATTGTTGTACCTGACGCACTAGAGCCAAACATCTTTACCTGTCTGTAGGTTAGCTTTGTCTCGCGATCAGTCAAATTCATTCGGATGTCGGAAGTTTTTCAGTTTTAGCTAACGTTGTTAAAGATTATATTCTTTTATTCTCTGTTTCTTTTTCTTGTAGATGAAAAGAAGATTTTTAAAAAATCTTTCTACAGAATTTAATAATATCATGTAACCCTTTTAATGTTTTTATGTTTGAAAGCTCAGAAAAAAAGGTTTTGTTCAAAATATCAACGCTTGGTCATGTAAAAACATCCACATCAGACTTATTTTGTATTATTCACGAAACGCTTTGATAGAATATTGGCTTTTTTTTTTTACTAACAATAAATTGTATCCACAAACAATTTTTTTTTCAAATCAACAAATCTCTTGAAATGACAATGAATTTTTCGGTCGTGAATGTGAAATTTCTCTTTAAAGTGTTTTGCTTATAATAAAACAGAAATTTCATTTCAGATGATTAGTTCACGAAAGATTTTTAGAAGTAAAATAGTCATAGTTATATTAAGCATCAAAGGGACACCTAGAGTACAGCTAATACTGCGGGTTGCCACGAAAAGTGGGGTGTTCTACAGGTATTGACCAAGTACACAAAACGTAATAGTTTTTTACTCTCAAGGTACCGGACGTTGCTAATAAGAACGTTGGATTAGTGCAATAAAATCAATGTGAACTCATCATGAATTAGAGTCTCTTCCACTTATTGCACGAAAGAGTTCTACTCCACATTTAGGGGACCGGCTCTGTGGCCTAGCGGCAAGACACTCGCTAAGAGATCGGGAGGTGCGTGGTCCGATCTACGGCCAAGTCAAACCAAGGACTTTAAAATTGGTATTAGCAGCTGATCCGCCTAGTGTCTGGCATTATGGGTTTAGTGTTAAGTCTGTTCGGCCCGGTGTCAGGAGTATGTGACTGGGTGTGGTGTAATGCAGCGCTCCTCACATCACAGTGTGGCAACACGGTTTCAATTGTCCCCAGCGCCGTCTCTGATATGACCTTGAAGTTGACTGGGACGTTAAAATTCAAACAACCAACCAACCAATTCTCAAGGTACCGGACGCTGTTAATAAGAACGGTGGATTAGAACTCTTTAGTTCAATAAAACCAATGTGAACTCATCATGAACTAGAGTCACTTCGCCTCATTGCACATTTCGGGCACGTTCCGCCATCTCGGTAGACCAACACTATTACGTTTTATACATTGATTGAATCCACGTATTTTAGCACTAGATCATCTGGCGCTTTTGATAGGTATTCGAGCTAAGTCTATTTCAATGTTTATGACCATCATGACAGGTTTTGTCTCTTAACCACTGCAATAAGAGCTGGATATCACACTCTTCTTATAAGAAGGCTCCGATATTTTGAAAAAAGACATTTTTCTGGAGCTTCTAAGCATACAAAATTTGATTCCGGTTTTCTAAAAGACAAGTTCTTATTTTGAGATTAAAGATAGAGAAAATTAATAGTGATGAAATTAAAAACACTATTGATAGTAATAATGATAATAAAAATAATTATGACAATAATAATAAAATTAATCTTAATAATAATAATAATAATAGTAACAATAATGATATTGATAAGAATCTGTAAAAAATGGTAAAAATTTTCGCTAACCACTGCGGGTAAGGAAAATGGCTACAAGTCCAAAACTTTGTGTTGATAGGTAGAGTAATGCATTATTTTATGAACATGCACCAACTTGTGGTCATTTTGAGGCTAAATCAAAGAGAAATATTTTTTTCGTTTTTGAGGTTTTTTTTTTTTTTTACTATATTGACGAATGGCACGGTACAGAACGAAGTATTGACCTAGATTGGCTCCCACTAGGCAGAAATGTTTTGCGGACATCCTAGAGAACCATGACGTCATAAAAAAATTATTTCATTCAGCTGCGAGCCAAGTAGATCTAAACTGCTCTAGATCTAAATAATATTGCAGTAGAAAATTCACTTATCTGTACTCGGCTGCTTGCGATAACTGACTGGTTTTCACTGCTCACGAGATACATAACCTCTGACATAGTTTACGTCTTTGTACAAAATCTCTCCTTATAGATTTCTATTTCAAGAAAATTTTATTTGATCTTGATGCCATGGTACAATATAATTTTTTTCAAGTGCACTCTCTCTTTGTCTGTCTGTCTGTCTCTCTCTCTAATAATATAATTCCCATAAGTACTCTTCGAACAAATAAGTTTGTGTTATTTTGTATAGTCAGCTTTGTCAACAAACCGCCTCCATGTATAAACAATAAGCGGGTTTGAATGGTTTTCGGTATAATACTTGCTTAAAATTGTACGTTAGCTGTCTTGGCGACCTTTCAGACAGTGAGAGAAAAAAAACCACGGTGATAATATATAAACAGTATGCCGTGTTAGCATCAAATTTGGTGTATTCACGACATAATATTTAGATCTAGGCAAATCGCAACCAAGCTGAGTCTCTATTGATTTGAGAACATGACGACCTCCATTTCGCAAGGATTTAGAAAGTTAGAAATAATTATCTGGGTTCTAGCTGGTTTGCTTGATTTTTTTATTTTATGATAAATGACCTAGAAGAACTTACCTTCTAACTCAATCAAGCAGAGCTAACTTATAAAAATAAATAAAAAGCACGATAGAAAACAAACAAACTAAAATCGACATAAGCTGCACTCCACCAACAATTCACGCCCTGCAAACATTTGTTTCTATATTCTTCTAGTATCTATCGAAACTTTTTTTTCTTCTGATATTTGAAGCCACTACGTACTGAAAAACTTCCGACCATTTTGAAATTATTGCTGTCAGGTCTAGTTTTCGAGCAATAAATCTTGATCTTTTATTTGTTGTGCATGGGACTTGGACTGAGGGAACTTCTGAAAAATCGCCAAAGAATAATTTCAATAAAAAATATTTTACCCTTTAAATTGGAAGTCATAACCAGAGAAAGTCAAAGTAGAAAGTAGAAGAAATAACTATTGCCAGAAATCGATAGGATGCGTCATGCCCGCTTTTTTTATAACTGCGAAGTTTTAACAAGCAATATAGCACTGGACTCTATGATTTGTTGTTTTTTTTAATTGACAAATAAAGATTTCAACATCACAAGGGCCAGAACGAGGACAGTGGCAAGTTTTAACATAATTATTGATTCAGTAATAATGCAAGAAATATATATATATATATATATGTATCTAAAATAATAACACCATTCATACATTATATGGATAACTTTAACAACAAGTAGATAATAATAATAATAGTAATAATAATAATAATAATAACAATGATAATAATAATAATTATTATTATTATAATAATAATGATAATAATAACAATAATAATAAAAATAATGGGCGAAAATTCGTGATTAAGATAATGGTGATTAAGATGATGAGGGTGATAAGGATGCTGTGGGTGAAGATAAAGGTATTAGTAGTGACTTAGTGATTGTTATATCTCTCGGCAATGTTTCTCGCGCTGATCACAAAAATGCTTTTCCACCGTCTTTGTATGATCAGTTATTTAAATTGTTTTATGAAAAAAAATTTTTACTACATTCCTTAGAGGCGTTTAAAATAAATGTGAGTTAAGTTATGCATGGATCAATCATTGTATTGATAATGAATCGTATTTTCTGTCCATTTTTACAGAATGAATTAGAGAAAGTTATTTACAGGAATGGTGAGATGAGGTTAAAGTAGCAGTAACAACAGATTGTATAAACAATCAAATCGCACTTTTGTTATTAAAATGTATTTGAGTGTATGTGCAACAGCGCACAGAATTTCCTTTCGAAGAATTTTTTTTAGTTCCTATGCATTTGATGTTGAGCCGGTAGATAGGCCCACATAGAGCACCTGTAAATGAAGGATTATGTAGCGTCTGTGGAATTGTTGAAGACAAATACCATTGTTAATCGAATGCATTAAATTGGAAGAACGTAGACGAGGGTTTTTGCATGAGAAACTTGCAGAAAAACCGAGCATGTTTACATTTGTCAACTTGGTTAAGACTGTAATGAACAGGAATATAAAACGTTGTCTATTTTATATGTACGAGTGTTGAGGGAATATACGAAGAACGGCACGTGAATTAGAGCTTTCCGGTTGCTCAGCGCAAGCTTTTGGGTATCTCATTTGTGATTGTACTTTGTGGTTTAATGTTGTTGTATATTATTGAATTGGCCTCTTGTCTTAAAAAAACTAGTATCTATTTAACTGAATTGAATTGATGGGCTAAGGATTTTTGGACAGCTGGAAACTATCGCATCCTGACAGATATGTCATACACTAAGATTGGAAGTTGTACCTAAATCGCACATGGCCAGTATGACACAACAGTTATCTGGTCGGGGTCAGTCTATTACTAACACAATAATACTCCAGGGCTGCTCCATGAAGAACATCACAAAAGTGTAAAAATAAAAAGTCGTCTCTTTCTACGAGATCCATAATTGTGGGGCAGAGAGTTCAGGAGAAAAACCCAAGTGCCGAATATAAGCTTAGATTTCAAGATGAGATTATTTATGCGTTTATCGATAAATACCTTCAAAGACCTTTCGGTCATGCAAAAAAGACACCTTTGTAAAACATAATCGGTAAAAAGTCGTCTCTTTCAATGAGATCTATATTTGTGAGGTAGAAAGTTCAGGAGAAAAACTCAATTAAGAGACGTCATCTAAGCTTCACCAAATTATGAAAAGAACTTTTCTATCTTGTCATAAAGGTGTAGCTCTTTTTAAAAAATTCCGGTTACTTACGTCTAACAAAATGCGTTCCTGTAACACGAAAATGCATAAAAGCCTATATTTAGTCATACAACAAGAAATGACAATACAACACCCAAAATCTATTGACGGCCAAATATCTAATCGGCCTGACCGAACGAGGTTAGGTTAGGTTGTTTGAGTTTTAACGTCTCTTTTCTACTACAAGGTTGTATCAGAGACGGCACTTGGGACAATTGAAAGCGTGCTGCCACACTGTGGTATAAGGAGCGCTTTCATATACCACACCCAGTCACATAATCTTGACACCGGGCCGACAAGACTTAGCACTAAATCCATAATTCCAGACACTAGGCGGACCAGATGCTAATAACAATTTTAAAGTCCTTGGTTTGACTCGGCCGGGGAACCACGAACCTCCCGATCTCTGAGCGAGTGCTCTACCGCTAGGTCACAGAGCCGGTCCTGACCTAACGAAGTCCTGTTCAGACGCTGCGTTTTAGAGCTCTTGCCCGAAATCCTGTTTACTTGTCGAGGTAGGGAGCTAGATTTAAATCTTTTGCCTGCAAACGAAATATAATCAAGACGAATATCTAGATTTCAACTTTGATAGAGAGATAGATTTAGACAATTTGCTTAGAAATAAATTTAAAAAAAAACTACATCTAGATCTAGATTTCAACCTATGTCGTGCATATCTGACGGTTATAGAACAAGACTCAGCTTTTATAGATTTTACTGTTGTAGACCTGGCTTCGGCTGTAGCTAGTATAAAGTTCAATCCTCGAGTAGAGAGGAAGAGAAAATAGGAAACAGAAAAACAGAAAAAAGAGAAGCTAATGGGAGACACGGGTGTAGTCATTGAACTAAGCAAAAGAAGATGAAAAAGCATAATAAGAAAAACAAGTAAAAGAAGGCGATGGAAGGAAACTTAAAGACAATTTTAGACGGGAAGGTGGGAAGGTCTGTCTACTGAAAGAAGAAGGCAAATTGATCATTAAGTTAAACTAATAAACCAAATCTAAGTAGACAAAATGAAAATATGACAACTTTTAATAGATGGCGAGTCCTTTCTTACAGCCCATATCGGAATGACCGTAATGAGAGACGCAGCGACAAATTCATCATGTATCGACTTCAGACATTGGTCAAAGAATATGAGCTGGTACCCTTATTTGATGTCGTGACTCTAGGGGGTGGAGATGGGGGCGTTGGTTCATGAGAAATCGAAGGCTAGGTCAACAGTTTGAAAAAAATGTTCCCTTCCCCATTTAGCCATTGCAGTTTCTACTAGAGCAGACCACTGCACGTGGCATAAACAAAACACGATTGCTTTAAGTGCTAAGTTGAAAGTAAGCTGCTCTAGATTAAGTGAAGAGAAAGCTGACAGTGACACTAAAACGTGTAAAAAGTATTAAATTTGATTGAACAAAGCAATAAAACAAACTTTCGGTTTAGTAAGCACGTTAAGTGTATAGGTGGTTTGATGACGCTCAATTATAGCCGATAATATAGGTCATATTTCTAATACATACTAACAATGTGCCTTGGAAAAAGAAAGATGTTTACAATGGTGCCATATGCCATGGAAAGAAAATTATTCACTAGCACTCGATAATTATGACTCAAAATCATCCCTATGATGAGCACATGGTATGCTGTGGAAAATAAGATTCGTTGATGAAAACACGATATGGCGTTCGAATATTACCCTTTGATGAGTACATGGTATGTCTTTGAAAATAACATCTGTTGATGGGTACATGGTATGTCTTTGAAAATAACATCTGTTGATGAGTACATGGTATATCTTTGAAAATATCTGTTGATGAGCGCATAGTATGCCGTGAAAATGATACCTGTTGATGAGTAGCCTTCATTGTGTGTCTTTAAAAATAACACCCTCTAATGGACGCGAGTCATGAAAATAAAACCCGTTGATGAGTAGGCAGTATGCCTTTAAATATTCTGTTGGCAACTACACTGATATTATGCCGAGAAAATAGCATCCGTTGACAAATACACATTGAACATTAATATGCACCACTTTGTCATTGAAAGGCTGTATACTTGTGTTCACCTATGATCTACCCCAGCTTTCTGAGAGATCGTACGTTCTTGGTCGGGGTATAAAGTCGCTATGGCAATTTAAAAAAGGTCGATAGTTTAATGCGTTTTGCAGTGATATATTGGCGTAAGCTGGTGATATCACGAGGTTAAAGCGGTTTTTTTAAATTCTTGGAATATTAACAAAAAGCGTCATCAGCTGTTTCCTTGTCTAGCCATTTGTTGGGATTTACTGTATTATCTGTGAATATTATTATTTCTCTAGAAAAAAGAAACATGCCATCGTTGAAATCTGTTCAGGTAGAAAGATATTAGGTTATGGAAATCGTTTTGGCAGTACATCAGGAGGCGTAGTCATGGGCGTTAGAAAAGTAGATATTATGATGTATCAATCTTTTAGTTGACAAAGTAAGCTTTTGTGCAACTACACCAATTTTGTCATTGTCGAGTTTATCCACCTTGTATAATTCAATGCATAATTTATATCTATATATAAAGAGAATGACCATTAGGTAACTTTATTGGTGGAACGGTGTTTATTTATGTAAATATACCTTATTAAATCTACTTTTTATGCTTCTAGATCTAGTTGTGTACTGCAACTTGATCAAATAATCATATTATTTCCAGACCACGCATCTCTCCTTATAAGACTGATTGAACAACTGGTAGCCATGGCTCTCAACGGCAGCAACTCCACACGAGAAAGACTTTCGGCAGCTGTACTTGCTTCAGATCCTATTAGTGACCGCGTTAGGGATATATTTCAGTATGTCAACTTTGTCGCCCTCGCCACGATCATCGGCTTGTTTGGTGTCTTCACGAACGTCGCCAATATAGCCGTGTACAAAAGGTAAAAAAATTAT
>BMAT01002973.1:28960-40842 GCA_019649035.1 Elysia marginata
TAGATAGATAGATAGATAGATCGATACATACATACATAAATTAGGTAGATTCTAGGTTTTTATGGCTACATGTATAGATAGATAGGTAGGTATATAGGTAGATAAGTAACTATGCGTAGAAAAATAATAAAGTGCTCAACATTTTTGGATTGTGTTATTTAGCATAGATCTACCTTCCTATTTCCTCAGTCTAGTCACCGTGTTTCGTGGGTGTCTCCATTCCTCAGTAGACATCAGCACTTCCGAAATGACTACTGCGGAGTGGAGATCCACGAAAAACGGTGTCTAGGCTGAAGACATAGGAAGGTTGATCTATACTAGTAGATAGACAGATAGATAGATAGATAGATAGATAGATAGATAGATAGATAGATAGATAGATAGATAGATAGATAGATAGATGGATTGATTAGTGGTTATACATTAGCAGAATAATAAAGTAGTCCAATCAAAATAGCGGTGACGGCTTCATATAGGGCTGTGACGTCCATGTTGATGGTGGCCCCAATAGGTATGATGAATGAGATGACATCTTCCGTTATAATATTTACCGAGGAGTGGTAATTACCATGAAACACTGTCTATAGACTACACGCAAAGGAAGGTAATATTAGATAGATAGATAGATAGATAGACAGACAGACAGCCAGATAGATAGATAGATAGATGGATAGATAGATAGATACATACATACATACATACATACATACATACATACATACATACATACATAGATACATGTAGATAGATTGATTGAAAGATCGATCGATAGATAGATAGATAGATAGATAGATAGATAGATAGATAGATAGATAGATTGTTGTACTGTAGTTTTCCTTATATTTTAAAACATATTCGTTTCGTATACCATTTCTTCTTTAATACAGCAGCCTGTGAGCGTTTAATTCTTGAAAATATGCGTAAATTAAATTAAGTTATATAAAGGTTCCGTAAAAAACTCTTGAGCACTTTTTGTGCTTATATGGACCAGACGTAGAAAGACAGATAATTAGAGCACACGCACCGTGTCTCACTACGTGAAAATCGAAAAACAGGTCGAGGAAACTCTAAAAATAATGAAACCAGTTTCTAAAAATAGACCCACAGACGTTCCCGTCATACTCACGCGTTGCTGCTTAAAGTCCGTATTATGGCAAAAGTTAATATTAGTTAGATGAAAAGAAAGTCAGATAAATAGCAACCAGCCAAGTGACAAGTTAAAATAGTTTTTAAAATATAGAATGAGAACTAGACAAAACAAGTTGTTAAAGATGCAGTTATTGACCACCTCACTGATCTTTCAGGTACTCCCCTATTGGTATTCTGTTCTTGGTGGCTGCTCAGATCGTTGGTTTGGAGGACGCGGGGAAATCCCTTGAGCAGCTTGGCCTCTACATGCTCACCGTCATCTTTGGTCTAGTCTTGCATGGCTTCGCGGTCCTGCCTCTCATTTTCTTTCTCCTAGTCAGGAAAAACCCGTACAGGTAGCGGATGGAGTGAAGATGATTTCATAAAGCTGGAGCAACAGTTAATCGACATGAATAAGCAATAAATCTGGTTCATTGTAATCGTACATTAGGGGAACACCCTCTGCGTTGATTTTGCTACAAGAAGTGTCTTAATAGCGGTTTTTAGAGTACTGAGTGATAGGACTAGGTTTATTTCATTTTATTTTTTTTTATGCACTATATTAATCCCTTTCGGGAAATTTGTCTTCGTTACTCAGCGTAACTGTGTCGCCACAGAACAGCGCCACTACTGCCCCAGCAGACCAGTACATTTGAAGCCTGTAGCTGGGTACCCATTTTACAGGTGGGTGGACTGGGAAAAGTTAGGGTAAATTGCTTTCCCAAGGCAATAGCAATATGGCATGGTCGGGAATCGAACCCGCGACCTCCAGATCTCAGGTCCGACTTTGACGCACTAACCACTCCGCCACGCTGCCACGTTGGTTGGTTGTTTGAACCTAGTTAACTTCGAGGTTATGTCAGAGACGACGCTTAGGACAATTGAGAGGGTGCTGCCACACTGTGATGTAGGCTATGGAGCGCTTGCATACACCACACCCAGCCACATTATCCTGACACCGGGCCGACCAGACTTAAAACACTAAATCCATAATGCGAGAAACTAAGCGGATCTGCTGCCAATGCCAATTTTAAAGTCCTTGGTTTGACTCGGCCGGGGATTTTATCGTAATATCTTGTTCACCTAAAGTAAAATGTTACTTTCTTTAGTCTGGTTCATAAAAGGGGCTGCGGGTCGTCTCACATATAAGATACTGGTAGGGTCTAATGGTGAGTTATGTTATGTAGCAATGTTGGGAAAAGAATTTAAATACCGGTATATTCATTTATTTTCCCAACAGATTCATGCTCGGAGTACTACAAGCAATGGTGACAGCGCTGGGTACATCATCTAGGTAGGTTTTCACTGTTCACCCTCAATAAATGGGAAAAAAGCCTCCGTAGTCACCCGATTCTAAGAATACAGTAGTTGTTTTTCTTTCTTTTTCGTTTAGGATTTTATAGAAGCTATACCGAAATGTATCAAAGTTATGTGTGATCTATTCATGTCTTCTTTTGCTCAATGTGGCAGACCTATCGGTAATGATAAAAAAAACATTAAGACATTACTAAAAATCTACATGTAATTTTTTTTAGCTTTGTTAAAGGTAAAGCATTCTACCCTTTGTTGCATTTTCGGTCATAACCAAAACATGTGATTTCTGCATGTGTTAAAGCGTGATTGACAGCTTCAATTTGGATATCCCCGTTGAGTTTTTTTCCTCTGGTATCTTTGGTAATTTATAATGATTTTTTATGATAATATTTACAATAGCCTTGCGTTTCACAATAAATGCTAGCGATGATCTACTCTCGACTGTTTACATTAATTGTTATAATATATGTATAACTTTTCCCGTGACCAGTTTTTCCTGAGAGCTTTGACAAGTCAGAATAAATTGGTTCAGAAAAACCGGTGAAAAAACATAGACCCTTTTCTCATCTTTTCACTTTTCAATAAAAAAAACCTTCATATTTTATAGAGCTAAAAATAATTGTATTTTTAAAAAAATTGACCTTAGCGATCCCCAAACATTGCATGTTTTTGTATCTCAAATTCATGAATTACAAAAATTCGCTATCCAATTTTTAGTAGTGGTTTCAAAAACTTACTGGCAATAACTGACATTCAAAAATCTTGTACATGTACGCGTATCTCATTTGACGATATCTACTTTATCAACAGCCGATTCTTTAAAGCGCTACCGATTGCTAACTTCTGAAAGTGAGAGATCTTGATAGATTATCGCACAAGAATGACATAAAACTCTGTGCCTAAACAACAGTGATTTCTACAGATACAACGTTGAAAAGAGACATAAATTTATAAAGGGTACATGACTTATTAGGCATACTACAGTATTGACTTTCGTTCGTTTTATGTATTTGTTGCCTAAAGCTAGGTGTTGGTTTGCAGCTGCTTGCCTGTGGTGCGATTTGGATTTTTTCCCTTTAATTTAGCACGTTGCTTACAGGGGGTAAGTAAAATCCTTGCCATGAAACTTCTTTTAGCAGGGCACAAGCAAATTGGTACAAGTTCTGTTTCTTTCAGTAGCAAGGTGGTGGGTGCCGAAACTTTTAGACGTTTGGTTGAAGGTTTGAATCACAAAATATACTATCGTTTCTATGACTAGTAAACCTTATACCTTCTAGTGCTTTAAATCATTACGAATGACTGTAACTCTGGGCACCGAACTTCATCTATCATGGCAGCTCAGCTACTCTTCCGGTGACGATGAGGAACCTGCATGAAAATAATGGCGTGGACCCTCGTGTCATCTCCTTCGTTATACCTGTAGGGGCCACCATCAACATGGACGGTACAGCCCTCTATGAAGCCGTCGCCACCATTTTCATTGGACAGATGAATGGCCTTGACCTTAGTATAGGAAAGGTGGTCACTATATGGTGGGTAAAAGACTAAAATAGCCCCCTTCATTTAGTTTCCAAATTGGCGAAATTGAGTTTTACAATTATAAGTGTAGGCCCAACACTGACAGAAATATTTATAATAAGGCATGCTCATTTCTGTTACATCTGATTTTATAATTTAGTAAGAAAAAAAAAACCAACGTGTTAATAATTTTCCTTGTATGCCATGCCTTTTCCACTCATAAGAGTTTCATTTTCGTAACACAACAGTGCCAATATATATCAAAACTTTTTTTTATTATACATTTGGCCCTGCCAGATTTTTTTTCACCTTTAGAAATCGACTGGACCTCAAGATTTAAGCACGGTACACTCTTTGCGAACACGCTTATAAAAACAATAAGCAAGTATTGGCATTATGGTAAAAAAATTAGGCTTAGAGTTAGAACAATAGCAAAAGAATGACTTGTGAATAATAAATTACTTATCTCGTATTTAATAGCCCTCATTTATTACAATTGATGCACATTTCTTGAAGAGAAATCCGAAACATAAAGCAGTTACATGGAGTAGCTTAAGTACTCGACTAGATATCTGCATTCAGATAAGCCGAACGCTGAATATTATTAGGAGACTTACCTTCTTCCTTTCTCAGCCTCACGGCCACAGCTGCCGCAATTGGGGCTGCCGGCGTGCCCCAAGCTGGTCTCGTTACCATGGTGATAGTCCTGGAGTCGGTTGGCTTTCCAACAACTGGGGTAGCCTTAGTGTTGGCAGTGGACTGGATGCTGTGAGTGGTTTCTTGCTTTGTGTAGTTGTTCTTTCCTCTTTAGTTCTTTCAATTTTAATGTCCCGTTTTTTGTTTTTTTTTGCAGTACATCTTTAAAGTTCCATTACACTTTTCCATCCAGGACGCCTATGCACATGAAGCCTACTTGGAGATTATTGTAATGTAAATACATGTACCAGGCCTTGCCCGCATTTTTACCCAGTTAGACTTAGCCCTTGCATGTCGTTTTACCCAGTAAATATAGTGCTAACTTTAGATCTTTCCTCCGTTTGTTTATATAGTAAAACAGAACTGTCTTTGATTGCCCAAATCTATACCTTCATAGTATTTCAGACGTCCATTGCAATAAAATAACGGCGAGACACCTAAGTTAAAACTGGCCAGCGTATTGGTAACTGCACATAGGGCCTATTTTTTTCAACGCATAATGGCTACATCATCCTTTCTGCATTTTTATAAATAAGGCGTACAGTACTAATGGCTTCATTTAAAAAGACCAAAAATAATTACTGTAAATCTGTTGGGATTCCTTATAATAATAAACGTAACATTGTTACAGACGTATGGCCGGTGACATTTGGACGCACAATATCGCATCGTCGAATCGCGTTTCACCTTTTTTCGGGTCCTTAAAGGTCTGTGTGATAATCATTCTCCCTCATCTGAGCCACCGTACCTCAAAAATGGCTATCGCCTTTGACAGTAGCTTTGCAGTGTGAGCAGGGATTGAATCACCATCATACAAAGCTTTCAACACATAAGGCATAAAACCCTGATTACTGCGCTAACACTTTTACTGTTTTTCAGAGACCGTTTCAGGACTGTCGTGAACGTCCTTGGTGACGCCTATGGTGCTGGAATTGTGGACCATTTATCCAAAAGCCGGACAAACAGTCAAGGAGCCAGCGACCAGATGCCTCTAGCTCATGAAGAGCCCGTATCAACTGCAAGTGCAAACTCAGAACTTGATCACTTGAGCAAGCCAAGAACCGAAGGTGTAGCATCCAACGAAAACTGTAGGCCTAGTAATTCTGACAGTGACACGCACCAAACGTCGTTCTGCCAACGTTAATTTTTTTAATCATTGCACTTGATATACTGCCGCAAGTGAAACTGCATTTAGAAGTACGTGTACATAATTAACATTGTTTTTACTGCTAGTGAGTAATAGTACTGAATATGAATGAATCAGTTGTGACCTGACAATATCACATACACAACTAGAGGTGCGTATTATTGAGGCCACTTACCTTTGATGTTGCAGGAAGACACTGTTTGATTGTCATGACGATGCTCGAAAGATGCAAGTCTTAAATCAGGGAGTGACGTGTTTAAACTACGTACATTATTTGTTAAAAAAAACCAACTATAATAGTATTAATGTAACTTATTTATAAAAAAGATGTAAATTAATATTGAAAGCAATGCTTGAATTGCTTCAAAAAATCCTAGGTATATTCATTATTATTTTTAAAACATATACATTATGTACTGCCATACATGTAAGCTTACAGTGAGTTGTGTTGCTAAAACATTTCTCAAAAACAAGGTAGATTTAAATCTTTTTGTTTCCGGTGCTGATGTTAAGTAAAGCAACGTCTACATTTTGTTGTTCTTTTTTCAATCTCGCTATTGAAAATTGATTTTCTATAGTTATTCTAATATTCTAAGCAAGCATTTCTTTTAAACATCTTTTAGGCATGATGCATGTAAATTGTTTGGTTTTTTTTCAGTTATACATGTAGCCTGTTTGTGATGATTACCAGTACATGTATATCATTAATTTTATCTTCACTCCATTAGAGTTGCATTTTCAATGTTCCATTGTCTACTGTGGTAAAATTCTGCTTCAGTTTCATAAACCAGTACAAAGATGGCTTTCAGTACACAAAGTGTTAAAAAATGCAATGAATGCCAATTAAACTGACATTGTGTATAAAAAATATGTCTCACTCTCTCCATTTTTTTTTCTTTCACTTCAAAAATATGTTGTTTTCCTGAAGCAGAAATAGAGGTTTACATAGGCCAAAATGAGGTTGCCGTTCGATTTAATTTTAAGATACGTCATGTTATTTCTTAAAAGAGGTAGATTTATCACTTATCTGCGACTGAAGTGTAATTTGTTGCATTGCAAGGCTCATTTGTCACGCAAAAAAAAATTTTTTAACTTTTAATCTTAGTGTAAAGACCTTAGTTGAAGCAACCCTGGAAACTTAATTCCACATGCAGTGGGAGTTTGCTGAATATAAACTCAATTTAGGACAAACTTGGATGTAATATAAACTAGATCATTCTTGCCTTTCCTTTATTTTTATCATGTTACTTCTTAATACTAAAATAAACTTTGAATAAAACACAATTTAGTCTAGCCCAGTAGCCGTAGGCTTATGTTAAATAGACATACTATTTTGTGCCAGCTATATTTTTTTTAAGTGTAATAATTGTAGAGTTGATAATGCATACAAAAAAAGAGATATTATTGATTGGGACCAATACCAAAGTGGCATATAAATATTTTTTTTGTATATTAGTTTATTACACACTTCTTGCAACGAGTTGAAACGAATCTGAAGTCAAAATTAGACTGCTGAAAACTTACTAAACTTTGAAAGCCTATACATATATCTCAAAACTAGTCCTTCTGACGTAAAAGACTCATTGGGGATAGATTGCAAGACATATTTTCAATGCCTATCTCAATAGATGCTTCAGTTTAGGTGTACATATGCATAAAATATATTTTAATTGTGCTGTTGGTTGAGAAAAGTTTTTGTTTTTGTTTAGGACTCTAAAAAAAAACAACTTATGAAATGTGCATGATACAAATTTGCCTTTAATTTAAAATTGATCAGACTGAGTTTGACAAAAATACCTTTACTCAAGAATTATCTTCTTCTTTTCTATAAACTATGTACAGTAGCCAGTTATTTTTTTAAGAAATGAGAAGCTCTGTTAGATCACAAACAATCATAAATATGTTACAGTGGACCATAGTTATAACGAAATCAATGGGACTGAGCTATAGCTTTGTTATACCCAAGGTTTTGCAAGACCAAAGGTCTTTATTAAGTCATGAGGAAGATTTCGTGTAGAAATTCTAAAATTGATGCGTCTACTAAAGCGCAACCCTGACACGCTGCACAGCTACGCTCTCCTTTACCTGTACATGTATCACACACAATAGGCGTGACCCAGCTACACTGCCTTGGGCATCGCTTTTACACTTCAACTTGGCACAATTTGGCAAAATTGTTATGCTTTTAGGTTGGATTTTGATGCCCACAGCTTTGTTATGCCTGAGGTCTGAGTAGGCCCTTGTTCGTTATAGTAGGGTTTCGAATACTATCATTTAATAAGGATTAAAGGCAATCTCGTAAGCTCCTTCGTAACAGCCGATGTTGTTACAATCGAGGTCCACTGTAAAATAATGAATAGATAATCTGGAGATATGATTTACATTAAGTTGATGGTCAGGAAAGCAGAAAAAAAAAGAAAAAAATGAAAACCGCAAATTCATAGCATTTCTGAACAAATTTACAATGTATAATTGTGAAATTTTGACACTTAAGTTAAACATTTTGTTCATTCTAGAGAAGTTATATAAGAGCTCTTTTCAGAGGTGAAAAAAATTGCAACGATATCTTTTTTACTAGTTAGTCTAGTATTAGTAATACACTTGTATCCTGAGCTGTTTGCATTTGCAATATTGAGAATCAGTGAGATATGTCTTTTAGAAGTAGAAAACACAATGAGAGAATTTCAATCACTAAAATATTAAGAGAGCAAAGTAACCAGTTTTTCTTGTATTTTTTCTCATTTCTGTTTTAAAAATCCGGTGATCGCTCATAATAAAATACATCATAGACTTTCAATAAATGCTGTGACAATTTTTGCTCAATTTGACATTTATGATAATCAGCGCAACTAAACTCATTTTGAGGGAATGCAACATATGAAGATGAACACCATAAATGATAAGTTGACAGTTACATAATTCTGTAGGGATTTGTCTTGCCACTAGTGCAAATGTGTCAGATTTGCTCCAATTTTTACATAACAAAGTGTTAATATTTTTTAACAATGCATTTTTTTAGTTTCCATATTAAGAAAATTGTATGATATTATCAAGTTTTGTGGAAATATATTAACTTTTAAAATTTAAAAATAAAGATAAAATAAGGAAAACTCTACCTGTCCAATGCATTTCCTAAAAATTATGCTTTTTAACATCCGACTCACTTGGACTGGTTGCACTTGTAGCTGTAAGACATTTATTTGAAGTTGAATATACAACCAGAACCAAATCAAATTGAAGGCATCAAATTTCCAATAACCGATTGGAAATTGTGAACTTTTATGGTGTCTATTTGAAGTAGTGGGGTCCTTATTTCATGTATGACGGTAAATAAAGAGGGCTGGCTCTAAGAAATTTTTTTTTTAATTGAATACTCCAACAAGATACCTTTATTTTTTGGCATGACAAATAGCAGCACCAATATCTTCTTTTCATCCTTTACCAACTGCACTGGTTTTTTTTATCAACCATATTGTTAGATATAGCTTGTGGTTGAAGAACTTTTCTTAAGAGACGGAAAACTGTCCTAGATCTTATAAAAGCCTAATTTGAAATAAAATGTGAAAGGGCCATGTTGACACACATAGTAATATTAAAACTATTACAATGTGAGATACAGCTATCAAACTCAGTAAGACACAGACACACACACACACAAAGGTTTTTACAAACAATGTACCTTCGGATTTTCCCAGCTTATACAGTGAAACTTGGTATTTCTGTTTTGTTTTTTTTTGTCAGAACTGACGCTATTAAAATATAGAAGAGCTCTTGTTATTGCCCCACAGAGGTTCAAAGAAGGTTTTCATGAAAGGAAAGTATCTGAGTAAGTAAAACACTATAGACTAGCAAGGGTCAACTGGTTGGAATGGAAGGTGAATCAAAGGTGAATCCTGTTCGCTGAGGTAATCTAGGATACTAATATAATCAAACATGGCAGAAAGTGCATAGTTGAAAAAAGTACACTATATAACTTGTAAACAGACTTGAGATGTTTGAATAACAAGTGCTTTTTTCTTAAACACTTTCACTGTTTCAGTCTTTTGATGCTGGGTTTCCTATGGCTCTATTCTCATCATTATGAAAGTATATAACTGATTTTGGTTCATAATTCCCAAAATAAAGTGTAGGGCTCAAAGTAAACGGAGACAGCAAACAAGAATGTTGAAACCTCTCTTCCTATCCAAATTTCTCTTTAATTTTGTTTTCATTAAAAATAAGTGCATTATGATGCACTTTAGAACCTAGTAAGAACCAGTCAAGGCAGACAAAATAAAATGAAACCTCAAATAGTTTCACATATTTTTGTCAAATTACATAAATGCTTATACCTCCCCCCTCCCCAAACACACAAACTTAAAGTATAGGCTGTTTATTCCTTTATCACAAACATTCCACACTTTTCGGTTTTACATATTCTTAAACAACTTGGAAACACTTAAATAATTTAAACAAGGGAATTATAATTATTTTTTGAAAAACAAAATTCAAGCAAAAACTCATCATTTTATGTTTTACATTTGTTTAATTTTCTTTTTAGACTATATATACATGGTGCACACAATAGTCAGCTAATACCTGACTCGCTCAATCTTACTTTCAGCTGGTGATAAGAGAAAAAGTGCTCTACATAATTAATCATGTAAACATAAAAAAGCCTCAACTAATCAAACTTTCCTCCCTAAAACAAACTTAACACACAAATTCGAACAACAGAGAGCTGCATTCGCCTCCAGAATTTTTCAATAACAAGAGACACTTTGAAAAGAAAGAAAATCTGGCATTGGATTTTCCGTCACCAGTAAACTTTTTTTTTCTGTGAAAAATAGACTGGGCTGTACCAGTAACACACATTTACTCATACCAAATGAAAGATAAAAGCAAAAAATTTCTTCCAATATTCTACGGGCTATAATGCTTCACAGCGTCATTCTTGTCTGCATCATCTACTCCTTCTTGTGATGGCCTGTCTATCATCCAACCTGTTCTGTAGAAATCAAAGACCCTCTCACGACGAGGTACCAAAGACCGCTCAAATACACCATATTCCGCCATTTTCTTGAAGCTGCTGCCCACAATGGCAAGGAGGACACCGGACCAGAATCCAACTTTTGTGGATTTATCTATGAAGGCATCAAAACATAACAACTCTATTGAAATATTTTAAACACTGACTGTTGTATTTTATTGTATGTCAAATCACTTTGCTATTTTCAGAACATAAAACTCTTGCTTTTAAAAATTTAAGCCAGTCGAAACTATTCACAGTTTTTAAAATAAAGATACATCAGTTGATAACTTTTTAAAATTTTAATAAATGTTTTAGCTTGCAATCAGGTATATGTATATAAGTTTAAAATCATCCTCACCCAACTAGAAGCCAATGATACAGCTATTATGGTAAAGCCTTAAATACACGTATTTGACATTTGTGTTTCTGAACTCTCAGTCATTAGACTTATCTAACCCATAATAAAAAGATAAGTTGAGTGCACATCAAGATAAACCAAAAGCTAAATAAAAACTTTCTGAAAATGTGTTTTCTGCTTTAGGTGCCTAAAAATCCAAACCTATGATCCCTAGACATTTGATTGATGCCCTCAAAAAAGTTTTGCAGAAATAAATATTTTTAATTTAACATAAATGATTAGAAGGGACTCCAAATTTTTTTTAAATGTACATGATCGGGCAGAAGCAGAAGTTGGACCAGGCCAATGAATGGAAGGCTGCAAAAATTTGTAAAAGACCTTGAGCAGAAGGCTGCACAAAGAAATGATTAGGTGAAGAAACAATCCATGGCGCACCATGTAAGCCAAAGGCTCATGCTATAAGGTGCAACAAGATCGAAGCAAAATTAGTATGTGCGCACACTACATTGTCTGAACGTTCACTGCCATTTATTCACACAAAAAAACTGCTTTAAAGTAAATAATGTCCTTAGAGTAACATATAAACTAAAAAAAACACAAGTATGCAAAATTTTTTTTCAGTGAAGTATTGATTTTTTATACCCGACATTAATTACAGATACTTAAGTCAAACCAAATGCACTTTATTAAGACTGCACGAAACTATCACT
>BMAT01002979.1:0-23899 GCA_019649035.1 Elysia marginata
CTGCTTTCCTTCGATCTTGTTTTGCTTCCTTGGTGGCTAGGTTGTACCATGGTGATGCTTTCCTACTGCGCACAGTTCTTGCTGTTAGCGGCGCATGCTTGTCTACAACCGCCTTATTCTTTCACAAATCTCCTCTGTCGTTTTCGCTTCAGGATTGGAAAGATTTTCCCTCAAGTCAGATTTGAATTTAAATATGTCAATTTTTTTAAAGTCTCTGCCTACAATTTTCTTATCCAACGTTTCCAGCTTTTTAAAAGGAATATCAAAGTACAGTAAATGGTGGTCCGACACTAATTTGTTTATATTGAAAATAGGGGGTAACAGTCTAACATCTTTCGATGTTACAATCCAGTCAAGAATATGACCTCTAGCATGGGTTGGAGATAAAACGTGCTGGGTCATACAGTGTTCACTGAACAGATCTTTCATAAATTTCACTTCTGGCTTATCAGTTTCATAATGTAAGTTAAAATCTCCCATGAAGACAAAACACTTGTCACTTACATTGTGGGATACTATATGTTCTTCAATTTCATTCAGGAAATCTAATAATTTCAACTTATTGGCTTTGCTGGGAGGCGGTCTGTATAAACACACCAAGGACATCTTTTTCTGGTTTAGGGAAAGGGTCAAGGTTGCAGCTTCGTAGCTCACGCTAGGGTTTTCAGATAGATGAATTGAAGCAGACAAGGAATTTTTGTATAGGAAGCCTAGTCCACCACCGACTCTGTCCTTTCTGGGATAGGATTTAAACGTGTAGTCAGGAGGGGTGAGTTGAGTAATATAATGGTCGTAATTATTATTATTATTATTATTATTATTATTATTATTATTATTATTATTTGTCTATTCTAAGCAGTAGACAGCACTCACCAGTCAGTTGACCCGCGTCGACCAGTTGTCTTCGAACCACGACACCTTGGCAGCCAGTGTCGCGCATCACGTCGACTTCTCGACCGTCTATCTCACCTCTCAAGATAGGCAAAGGAAGACTCTTTGTCTTCTCTGGATCACTCAGAGCAGCACAGTTCATCATCACGGGTACAGACTTTCCGCTGGCCAACTGCAACATACCGTCTTTCACTTCACTTTGAAGATTGTCCGTCACCTTCATCGTAGAGCCCTCTGTAGGTTTCTTCGGCTGTCTTCACCTCGGTTGCCTTCAACACCACTCCTGCACCAGCCTTTTTCATCGTAGAATCCACAGCTGTGCAGTAACGAGTGATGTGTCCGGTTTTCTTGCACTTAAAGCACAACCGCTGGTCAGCCACGCCCGCCTTGGCCTCTCCTGTACGTTGTCCACTGTTGAGCCTCTTCTCAGGTTCAATCAGCCGCACAGGCTCTACCTTGTGCCGAGCGTTGTTTTGAAACACCCTTCTAGTTTGATCACACAATTTTCTGTGTCTGGCCTGAAGAAACAAGTCTGCCTCCTTTGCTATTCTTTCAAGTGTAGGCAGGTCTTTCTCCGGCAAACTTGTAGCTAGATCCTCTGGACAGGCATCCATAAACTGTTCTCGCACTATTAAGTCTTTCAACTTCTCATAAGACTTCTCTGTCCTAGACAACTCTATCCACCTATCTAGGTATGTCACGATTCGCACAATGAACATGTCAGGACTCTCACTTTCCGCAGGTTTGCAGGACTGAAACTTGCGACGATAGCCATCTTCCGTTAAGTCATACCTCTTCATCAGCGCTTGTTTCACTTTGTCATAGTCCTGTGCCTGTTCCGATGATAGCCGCCCGTAGCAATCCAAAGTACGGCCAGTCAACAGTGCACACAACGACGATGACCATTTGTCCCTTGACCAGCTGTTACTTTCAGCAAACCTCTCAAATCTCGTTAGCCAAATATCAAGATCGTCTTTTCCGTCCTGGAAATGAGGGAGTTTTGGATGCTTGGCACTTGCGTCATTAATTCTTGAAGCGTTACCGACAGTTTCTTCCTTGACTATTCCAGCCTGCATTTTCGCCTGCAACATTTTCATCTCTGTTTCTAGTCTCATCTTCTCTAGTTCTAACTTCGCAGTGCGTTCTGCCTCTTCTTTCTTTGCAGCATGCGTTCCAGTTCTTCGTTCCTTGCAGCGCGTTCCAGTTCTTCTTTCCTTGCAATTGCAGCACGTTCTGCCAAAACTTTAAACTCCTGTTTCAAGTACTCCTCCCTCTTCTCACCTCGATATTCTAACAAATCCGCTTGCTGAACGATTTCCTCCCTCGTTGACATCTTCGTGGATTTATTCCAATCTAGATCTATCACACGATATCACTGTCCAAGAACTCGTCGGGGTCGCCAATATGTCACAAACACCAGAAATAATAATCGAGTAAACGAATAAAACTCCTGATGCGAGACTTGTGAGTTCTTTTAGAATCTTGAAAATGTGAAAAGTCGTGTGAAGAACGTAGAAAATAAGTTTATTCAACTCAAAATGAAGAAATCAACATGAAACAGTATTCACATCCAGCAGCAGTCGAAAATAATAACAGTGAAATCGCCAATGTCCAGCATAAACAAATCATAGATCTAGCTTTTGCTCAAAAGTGCTCACTCTCTGTTAATCCAGTATTCTATCTCCTCCGTCGTCTCTGAGTCTCTCTCTCTCTTGTCTTCCTTTATCAACCATGCGAGCTCTATTTATAAGCAAAACACACATCTAGAAATAGCACACAACTGCTAGAAAATTCGATCCTTTACAAGAAAGGTGAGAAAGGCGTGGCCTAATACGGCAGCGACACCCAATCGCAAGCCAAGTTAAAAATAGGTCGCCGGTCATCAAACATTATGTAAATTAACCGGAAGATAATAATCTAGATAAATCCAGAAGACTAGATCTACAAAACTAATAATAGGCGATCATTCTAGATTTTAACGAGTTATGAAATCCGTAAGTTACTTATAACTATGAATGCTTAACAGGTTCCATTAAGAAAACAAGCGTAGCCTTAATCTAGGTCTACATTGTACATAGCATGACTAAGGAACTAGACTAGAACAATGTCTAACTTCGTTACAGTTAACTTAATTACTATAAATGGTTTGAAAAAAATTCACAAGCTTTTTTTTAATCTCTAGATATTTGTTAATCTTAAACTAAACAGAACACAAAGCACTACAAATCAACAAAACTTCTGAGGAATTACTTTTGTACACAAATAATGCCTTGGACAAATAAGTGCAATATCTGCAGTGTAAACAATATGAGAGATTCTGCACTTAGTTTGTCCCTGGCATAATATTACATAGTTGTTCCCTTAACAATTTACTTTTAGCTCTGTAATTGATCATGTAAACATTTAAACATGACTGTAAAATTAGCTGTGTATCTAGTCTTGGGTTGTTGTTTTTTCTTACAATTTTTTTATGATTTCATCCCTCAGGGGTTTATGTGGTGTGGCCGAGTCTTGTCCACCTCTATTCTTGGAATGTTTTGCTTGGTTTACTCCAACTGCATGACTCATTGGCTTATCCTTGACAATTCACACAAGTAAGGGTTTTTTTTCTCAAAAGAGAAGGGGTTTTTTTCTCCCCGGTAATAACTTTTTTCTGCTCTTTGTCTTGTTAACTTAATCTTGATCTTTTTATGGATGCCATGGTTTATTATTAAAAAAATTTTAATAGATTGGTCTTAGATCTAAGGTTTGCAAACTTGATTATTTATTATTGCTTAATTCAACTGTAGCCAGTACTGATTTTTATCTATTTTTATTATGAACATTTTATTCAAAATCTATATCAATATGTTGATTCATATTAATTTCCTGTTCCCTTCAACTTCTTTACAGGTGGATTCTAGCCTACAGAGATGCTCAATCTTTCCGCTTGAGCCATTACTTTGTCTGTTTCATATCCGACGCAACATCTTCTTTAAGCGGACTCGTACTCAATTACGACAGTATTTGGTGAGCAGAGGAAAATTTTAAAAATTTCATTACTCACTCTTTTCTTTTTGTGACTTACGTTATTAAATGTTATTTAAGAGCTGATTTGTCTCCTGGTGTTCAATAGTAGTATCAGCATAAGCTGTGGTTGTGATGATTTTTAAAGGAATAGTGTTTTGTTGTAGTCATATTTATTAGTAGTAGTGAAGTAAAAGTAAAGTTTCCCATACCCAAGACGAGCATAAGGGAACAACGAGCAGTGTCCTCACCTTTCAGGCACACAGCATAGTGAGGTAGTTTGCCATCAATTTCCTTGCTGCCTTTACTTTTGCTAAGTGTTAAGAGACCGAGCTACCTGTATCGGGATTGAACTCTCAGATAGTGGTCAACCACCCTATAGATTGCACTACGGCTCATCCCAATAAAAGTTGTAGCAGTTGTAATAGTATCACTGACAGCAGCAACAGCTGTAGTAGTAGATGTTGTAATGGTCATGGTGTGGTGGTGATGGTGATAATAATAATATAAGAAGCAGTAGTGTAGAAGGTAGTAATAGCTGTAGTATTTATATATAGCAATGTTTGGTGGTTGTAGTGAAAAAGCATGAGTAGTGAGAATGTAATAGCAAAAATGTTATACTTTATTTTCTTTTGTAAATGTTAAATCTTGTAATCTTGGCAGGAATGTTGTTCGACCCCAGCACATTGAAATTCCACGGTCTCTTGTTGAGGTTGTGACCAATTGGAACCTTCCTATGCACAATTGGTTGAAAACATGTGAGAACCAACTTCATGAATTATGATTTGTTTCACTCCCTTGGTGCTGTAATGATCTTATTCTAATGAAGAAAAAAAAAAAGTAGAATGCATGACATCCTGAATCTCAGTACAAATATTCTAAACAAATAATATTTCAAATAAATTTTTTTAAAGTCTTGTGTATTCTAGGTATTCTTCTTTTTGTACTTAAGTCTTTGCTGGGCATAAAGTTTTTTGTTTATCACTTTTAAAAAACTTCTCCATCGATTTCAGATGTATTTAAAACAGTCCGTCCCTATGGAGTGTTTCTAGCAGTGCTGACAACTTATGCCGCAAGTTCACTTTTGCATGTAAGATTTTTGCCGTTTGTAGATGATAACTGAAAAACAAAACTTGTTTTTATTTTATAAAATCATAAGACTATGTTAATTTTTTTTGTTCATAATAATGTATGGTGCCCAATGATGGAAGCAATTTAAAATTGTGTTATATCATATGACTGTCATTTAGATTAGACTTATAAATTTTGTCAATTGTCTTTGCAAACAAAAGGAAATTATACTGATGCAGTGGATATTTGAAGTGAGTAAAGTATTTAAGAGAAGCTAAATTGAATGTTTACCAATGATAATGTGATGGTGTTCTTTATATGTGGCTAATTGTTGCCATTTTTTTTTTTAATCTCAGGGCCTCAACTTTCAATTGGCAGCAGTTCTCTTCTCTCTTGGATTTTATTCATACACAGAGTTTGGTAAGAGTTCAGTTATACAGTATTTTTCTGTTTGGAAGCTATAAATCATTTGGGTTTTAGAACAAAACAGTCAGCGGTTTAAAGGATGTTTTTATTTCTCTGAATGCTAATTATATGCTCTTTGTCTTTTGCCATTGGCATTTTTTGTTCATTTTCTAGTGTAGAATGTGACGGTAGCATCAATTAACAGTTGTATAAATTGATGATGATAAACAATAATCATTTGTAAAGTATTATATTTTTATAATGAATAAGGTATTAAAACACCTGAATTTTATCATGTTAGTTCGATTTTTTATGGCTTGCCAGTTGTTCTTAAGTTTTTAATACATTTAATAAATTTTCTTTCCAGAATAACTGCATGTATGCCTTTGTAGAGTGTTTAATACAATATGTTTGTATCTGAACATTGTAAAATATCTAAGGTAATTTTGGTGTAATGCATGACACTGCACAGACTGTTTAACCAGGAATGCCATAAGTCTGGTTTTTTTTCTCAGTTTATTAATTTTTTGGAAAATATCTGCTTTTCCCTTGTTTTTTACTTCACCTATTAGAAATTTTCTCACTGCTAAAGAGAAAAGACAACAATAAATGTACAATTCCTGGAAAATTGTTATTTTGATTTCATTCACTGGGGGGCCTTTATGGGATGCTGCATAGTCGGCTCTGCTTTATTGTTGCGAATATCGAAAACTGAATCTCAAAACTGAATCTGCCATTTTTTCTACAATGGTATACAAAGAAAGCCCTTTACTCTTTCCCCTTCTTTTACACACGCAAAGAGGATTCTTGCATATATGAATCACTTCAACAACAAAACAAACATAAACAAAGTCCAACGCTGTCTCCTAATATTGTTTCTATGTAGGCAACTATGTGAGATCAATGTGTGAATGTGTCAACCCCATCGAACTTTTGCAGAGAAAATATCTCAGTACCCTTCAATACTGAACCAGAAATTAAAACTTATCAAACTGTTTTCAGTCTCAACAAATCAGGACAACAGACCTCTTCTCTTTCCATTTCTTATCTTTTTTTTTTTACTTGCTCTCTCTCTCTCTCTCTCTCTTTGACTCTCATCTTACAATAATAATAAAGCCTTAATTTTTCTCAAGCTTGTTATAATCTCAAACACCAGTTTGGACGAGAATAATTAAAGGATTTTTATTACATTGACACTTGTGTCAATAATTTTAACAAAAATTTTTTTTCCTTTTCTTTTTTTATTGTTATTTTGGCATTTTCTTTTATCATTGGCTTGTAAGGATATGTGCCTTGACTCAAAACTGAATAAGAATTGCCAAGTTAAAAAAATGTTTTCTTTGAGTTTTAATCACATCAACTCATACAGTACCACTAGTAAGAATTGTATTTATACAAATAAGAAGTAATTTTTTGAGTTTATCTATCTCTTTGCTTTTTTTTCTTTACAGTCATTTCTTTTATTATTTCTAGAAAACTTTCTTCTACTTATTATGTATTTTCTTTTTGTATTTCAGTGTTCAGAAGGCGTCTTTCTCAGATATTCGACGCCTGTATACAAGCAAAGAGATGTAAACCAAAATGTGATTGCAAGTACACCAGTGTAAGCCTCTACATTGTAATATAAGGCCAGGCTGCTTAGTTTGAACACAGGTCAGGGGTTAAATTACTAAACCCATTTGAGCAGACATCCTCAAATTTTAAGTCCCGTAAGAGGGGTGGTCTTTAGTGAGGGGGTCTTAATATTTAGGAGGTTTACTGTAACTTTTGCAGACTCTTAATTACAAACTATAAATAAAGAGCATTTTTATATAGCGCTTATCCACTCATGTGCTCTAAGCGCTTTACATGGGTTCCCCAACAGGCCATTCCCAACCAAAGTACCTTCTGAACCAACAGAGGAGCAGCAAGTTAAGCGCATCACTCTAGCATTCTGATAAGATCTTTCACTGCCTATAGTCGGGTACTCGTTTAACGCATGAGTGAGGCGAAGAAATATGTGTAAATAGCCTTTCTCAAGGACTAAACGTCGACCTGCCGAAAGCAGGACTCGAACCCCGGACCTCTCGATCCGAAAGCTGAGCGTCTACCACTACACCACGACGCCACACTTATTATAACATATGAGTCCAATCTTCGTAGGTTATCAGGTGATGTAGAGAGAAATGAACAGAAGGGAGTAATTTTGAGCAACATAAGGAATTCACTCACTGTATTTTTTCCAATGAGATAGGCTGAATTTTTTTTTATCTTTGTCATGTGTATCATCCACGTTTTAGTATAAAGAAAAAAAAATTTCCAGTGTGGATTTCTTTTCACTCTTTAGTAATGGCTTAACAAAACATGCTTTAAGCTTTAGTGTAAATGATTTATAAAAACCAGGATAAATAAATCACAGTAACTCGACCATTTTAGTTTTGAGATAGAGCCTCTCAAATACAAAATTCAAAATTGTTGTAGTTTAACTAATTATTTTCTTTGAATATTGCTTTGCGGTATGATAAATTACTATTGTTTTAAAATACCTTTTCAGACACATCCTGTTGTTATCTTTGTAAATCTCTGCTTTGGAGCTCTGGCCATTTTCCATCTTGCTTACCTTGGTTTGATGTTTGACAGCAGTGATGGGGAAGAGAAGGTAAGACTATTCTATTGGGAACATTACTCAGCAACATAGATAAATTAGGCACAGTATGTTCATAAAATACTCAAAAAAGAAGAACAAAAGTCTTTTCTAAATATTTCATTTTTTTTTCAGGGGTTGGCATTCCAGGACATGGATGGACTTCTGTGGAATTTGTAGGGAGGAGAGAGGGAGGGGGGGGGGGTTACTGTTCAAAAAATGTTTTTTTTTTTCAACTTATTTGGCACGGTACCCACATGTATAAGTATATAATAACAAAACAAATAATGATATTGTTACTGGCAAGTCACATCAAATTGAGTAATAAATAAATGCTCTTAATCAAAGTACCAGTTGTGCTTGCCTGTTGTACTCAATTGTAACCACTGAGGCTTAAGCAACCTTTCAATAATGCCTTTGGTGAATGCCGAAACCGAAAGCAAGGCAGAAAATTGGAGCTTAGCACATACTTAGATTCTTTGCTTAACCAAAATCAGTTATCTTTTCTTAACCCCTCGAAATAGTGGGCACTTTACTAGTTGTGATAAATTTTTATTAATCTTTGGCATTTTTTACTCCCCAAGTTTGACTACAACTTTTACTCTATCTGTTTCAGGGCTACACAATGTGGCATACACTGGACAAGTGGACTGGTCTTGATTTCTTAAGCCACTGGGTGGCTCTGGGAACATTCATTGTCTACTGGCTTGTGTGAGCATTCTCATGATTGGATAATGAAGCAAAAGAGAGGAAAGGCATTACACATAATCAAAATAGATCTTTTGTATAATGTTATATCATCGAGTCGAATCTTACCAAGAGCATTACATAATAATATCATACTCATTAAAAATGGAAATGTGCAATATCATTATCTGTCATGTGAAATAGAACAGAGTAGCCGCACATGCATCAGAGAACTAATCCTCAACTTCTTACAATCTATTGCCATTTTAAGCCAAAATTGGTTTAGACTTAAAATTTAAGTTCCATGTGGACTTTAAAAACATAGATTATGAATCTTAAGAATTAGAATTTTTCAAAAGCAAACCTGTTTAGCTAAGGCTGAATAGTGCAGAGCACAAGAAAATTTTTTGTAGGTTATTGGTTTCTAAAGATTGTGCACATTACAGAACCTTCTTTGTTTTTGTGCAAGATTAAAATTAGTTGACTTTCAAGGTTTTATATATGCGACAGGATTCGATTCTATTTGTTCAGACTCAAAAGTGGGTTTACATTTCAGACTTATCTCTGAGATGTATTCTCAAAATGCCAGGGTCATTTCACATAATTATCTTTGCATTTTCTTTATGATCAGGTATAATGAAATGAAATTGACAAGTGCCTTGCTTATATACAAAATCAAATTTGAGAAAAAAAATCAATCAATCTGCAGTATTTTGGCACTTCTACTGATGTACACACAACAATTTTCAGGCTATGGTGTTTTTCCTTCTTTTTAAGGGTTATTGAGTTTTATTCATTCAGGGAAAGCTTTGCTAAATACTTAACAATGTGTTTTATATCTTTGTATGGAAACATTTCTTCCTGGTGCTGTACTGCTTTGAATTTTGTCGCTTTTATCTTTGCAAATTTACTGTGCTTGATCACTATTTTGACTAGTTTAAGGAGTAGAAAAGTTGTGTACTCTTATAACCCAGAGCGTGTTTAAACTAAAATTAACTTTTACTTGGTTGAACCAAAATGATTTTTGATGCCTAAATGATCTGAGACCTACCCCCTTCCCATTTTCCTTAGAAATTTATCTTGGTAAACCAAATCTAATCCATCCGAGCCAAAACAATTTTCAAAGACTGTAGAATTTTGAACAATTTTTGAAAGCTGCATAATTTTAAACAATTTTTGAATTTTTGAAGGCTTTAGAATTTTGGCATCAATGTAGGTCAAATGGTTTTGCAAATGAAATACTTTCACTTCTTTTCAATCGCTCTCTGTCTGCCTCAGTAGGAATTAAGTGATATATTGATGGGAGTTGTAAGTTTTATGTACATGTAAAATAATTTCTGTTGAAATGAGCGCAGGGTAGCTTGAGCTGTTGTTGAAATGGGTTTTAGACAACTTCTAATTTGCTTTGGATAGCAAGTTCTTTTGTGGTACTTTTGATCTCAATTTTATGTTCTGAAAGAACTCTTTTTGCATTTTCATGCTTTTGAAAAATACTGCTTTATTGTTGTGTAAATAATGTATGTTATGTTCTTGCAAGGGGTTGTATTTTGTGGCATTTTCTGCCCTCCAAGCCAGGAGTGACAGGCAATCTAACGTTATTTGATATTGTTGCTGTTTGTGTTCTAGCTGCTAGTTTGGCTAACGCAAATATTAAGATATTTATTTTTCATTGCAAATACTTATTTGAAAAATTCTTATAGTGTTATCTTGTATTTGAAAAACAATTGGCTATAGCTTTTGGGAATGTGACAGACACTTGCTGTCAAATGATTTAATCTAAATTGAAATTGTGTTTATTTTTTAAATGATTACATAATTTTGTAAATTCTGAAAGTTTGCATTCTTGAAGACTGTTTTGTAATAAAAGAAAAAAAGCATAATGAAAATGTCTAAGGTATGTGCAAACAGGTAAGGAAAAAACCAACAAGAATACATATTACATATACAGGGATGCAAGTTTTCCGATTTTAGCAGGAATTCCGATTTTTTTGGCAGTTTTCTTTAGCTAAAAAGTAGGAAAATCTTTTAAAACTATGGCTTAAATGTTGAAGAAAAACTCCAAAATTAAGACTCATGGAAAATCAAACACTTCTTTCAAGTTGTATAGCTGCGTAAACCCTAGTACAGAGTTGTATCTACTATTTTTAATTGGTCTATCAAAAGTTCTATATGGGCAACCATAGAGTGTAAAATTTTCCTGCTTTTTGAGCATAAGCCGCTAGCATCCCTGCATATAGTAAAACAAGTTCTTATACAACTTTTTTTCTCTCGTAGACTTACAAAGTAGTCAACTGTCACTTGAAAAAAATATCTATTATACATTTACGAGCTTCGCCATGGCAGCATTTCATTTATGTAAAGACATGGAAAATATCGTTAAGAATAAATTATATTCTATACATGCAAGTCAAATTTATATGTTTAGTTAAACACTGTGGGAGCATTGATAACATGGGGTATTAAAATTTCAACAAAAAGGCTTTTGGGAAACCAATTAACAGGCATATATGATGTCATATAACTACACTTTTCAAAACTATCCCTAACCACAAATACACAAGTTAATCTCTTTGAGTGATATAATATAGGTGCCCCGCTTATACTTAATTACCCTGAAAGCTTACTCATTTTTTTCCTACTATTGCCTTTTTAATGTGATGTGGGTGCTATATTTAGCTTTTGCTGGTGATAAAAGTTATTATTTTTTGTGATACTGTCGATACAGTTGCGTTTATTATTTATTAAAAAATATGTATATGTAAGGTTTGCATGGCAAAACAAGAAAAAAAAATCCCACATATTTTAAGCCTTCAAGACTTTCAATCCAAGTTGTAATTTTGTGATTTCTTTTACTACCTGAAACTTGTTTTATGAAAATATCAAAATATGAAAGCCATTTCATGAAATGATTTCTGTCTGATGCCATGCGGAAAGAAAGAATTTAAAATTTCACAAAATTGAAAAAAAAAAACCCCTCAAATTTTGCCAAATTCAATATTCGAAAGGTTACCCTGTAATCGTTTACACTTTTTTCTCCACTTATTTGGAGAGTAAGCTGAAAAGATGGTTTAAATGAATCTCCATTTTATGCTCTTCTTTGGGGTTTTTGTTTTACAATTTTGTTGGAAATCTCCTTTATTTAAAGTTGTTGTTTTACTTTTATGTTTTACTTATCATAACAATCATTTTGTCTTTAGCATGGGTATTTTTAAAATTTTATTGGTGTTGTATATTATTTGCATGTTTTCTTCATAAATATTACATGGGATGCAAAACTTGTGTAAGTGAAACGAGTCTGGTCCATGCCTGCGACTTTTGCTTCAAAGTTTCAGGGTTTGAGCATTAGTTCTAGTCATATATGATTCTTTAACTTTTAATTGGAATTTTGATTCCTGAAAAATCTGCAGTGTTGGGGGTGAACAATTTGTTCAATGTGTTTGTTTCATTCTATGTTTTTTTTTCTTAAAATTTGTTACAATTGATCTTTTTTTGAGGTGCATTACCTCTTCAAAAAAAAAAAAAAGAGAGGAAGGTCAAGGCATGAAGTTCATACTAAAGCAGACTAAAAAAAGGGTAATATTATTTTTCTGACAAACAATTACACTTTTTGACAGCACCATGTGATCCAGTGGTTTCTGTGATTGCATTATTTATGGTTGCATGAAAATGGGTCTCAAATTGATGTATTTTGAATTTAAATTATTGTTTGTTAATTCTGAAAAAGTGCCTTTATTATTATAATATCTGTAAGGTTGGTCCTGTCTCTCAGCATTTTACTGATTTTAGTTTCTTGAGAAATAGAAAACATTTATTTGTGTAGCAATATCACAAAATCAGTCTTGTTGAAGAATTTTTTAGGTTCAGAAATATCTAAATTATTTGAAAGCTCCTGAAAAGCCAAACATTATTTTGATATCTTTGTTATGTCCAGAGGGATCAGTGAGACCTATTCTTAAGAAATGAGGGAAACGCGTTTTAAAGTTTCATATTAGTCATCAAGGAGAGGTCAAAGTTTACACATTTAAGCTTCATTTTAATAATTTGAAATCTACATAAATAATTCAAAAGGCCAGGGCCTCTGTTCGTCTGCCTACCACTTTTTAAAAGATGTTAGGCAGAAGAACATACATAAACAAAGTAGTTTTGATTGCTTTGTTTGTTGAATTCTGTGGTGTAGATGATGAAATATTTTTTAACTTTCTACATACACCAAAAAGTTTTTTTTTTTCAAAAGTTGTATGCTTAGATAGAAAGAGATAAATTTCTCAATGTAAAAATAAATACAACTCGACTTATTTTGTGATACTGCTACATGTTTGCAAATTTTCAAGCATACATTTGACCAGTTCACGATTTATACTCATGATGATGCAGTGCAAATAGTGGTCTCAAAAGTTTCATAATAATGTTTATTTTGAAAGACTGAATCTTGTTCTTTTATATTTCATTGTCATTAAGAATGTTAGAGCAAGTTACTTTAATATTTGTCTCAAGTTTTGTTGCAGACTGGTAATACCAAAAACTTATTAATGGTTAAAGTGGCATTTGATGCTCTGCTAAAAATCCTAAACAAGAAACATGTGCAAAATAAAAACTTCATTATTTGTTAAACCTTATTTTTTTCTATATATATTCAAGATTTTTCCAATGCATTTTGATGAAATCAGCTGGGATCATAATATCTTCATGAAAATTTTTAATTTATGTACTGGAATTTTATGCACATAATAGTGCTATAAACAGAACATTTAATTTTTTGTTTAAAATATTTCTTAAACTGCTTGAGAATTTTCTTTACATATGCCATCTTGAAAGTGTGCCTTAAAAAACTAAATTGAATACACGTTATGCAAATTTGGGATACATTAAGTTTACATCTGCTAAAAATGTTATTATGTATGCCAAAAAAGACTGCGAAAATAACACAATGCACAGTCATTTTTAAATTTTGGCTTTTTTATTTTAATATTAATAAAAGCTTGATTTTTTAAATATGGTTTAGTAATTTAATAATTCAATTTTTAATAGCTCTGGCCTATGCCATCATTTAAGGATTGTACTTAAGTTAAGGGACAGTGCGGCAGCCAGAGGCATTTTTTTTTCTTTTTCGTAATAAGATCTAATTTTTGTGTTTCGAAAAAATGTTTTCGGGACAAAAGTAACAGAAACACGTGTATTTTGTCATTTCCAATGTTTGGTTGCCATGGAAACTGATTGTTGTAGCCGCCATGTTGAATAAAAATAGTAAACTTTAGGCCTGCATAAGTCAGAATCTAAACAATATATTTGCATTCTGTAAAATGCAAATTACAGTCCATTCAAAAATTTTGTTAGAAGCATTTTCTTCTTAGCTGCTTTTTTAGATATTTTATACATTTTTTTAGTTTGTATAAAAGAGGAAAGTGCCAAAAAGTACTTTTTATCAAGAAAAACATTTGCAAAACAAAGACAAACAACAATATTGAAAAAAGCTTCTGACAAAACTGAGAACAGTGTATTGGGAAGTCATATGCGAAGTTTGACTGGAATTGCTCAACAGCTTTTGGAGATGTACAAAGATACAGGTTAAAAAAACGTTTTGAGAAAAACGCGAAAAAAGTAAAATAGAAGATAAAAAAGGAACTTTGAGGTTTTAGGCAATGCAGCTGTGTATGTCTACCCTCCCCATGTCCCATGCAAGCCTGTAGTTCAGCATGGAGTGTTATGTCACCTTGTCAGTTGCCACCCGCAGTATACTCGCGATAACTAAATAAGATACATCACTCTTACAAATTTTATATTGTTTAATTATGATGATTTACCTAAGAATAACTGAGTTCGTTCTCTATAATATAGCTAGTTAACCCATTTGTGACATAGGTATTTTCAGTCGCCATGACAAGGCTTTTTTGGTTCAAAAGTGGGACTACTTGTACACTCTTACCATAGCTGAATTCTAGTTGTTGTATTAGATTTTAAGTAAGTCTAGTTAAATGCCTTTTATATGCAGACATTGTATTATTTAGCGTCATGGGGAATGGCAAAATCAGCTGGTTTAAGGATATACAATGTACATTGTGTCTCTGTAATGAAAAGTAAGATGTACGTATTATGTTATATGTCATGAAAGGGTTAATACTTTCTAAAACCAATGGTTACAGATCTTATGTCATGTGGCAGATTGGATATACATGTACTTAAAACGGAGCACGGAAACCTTATTTATAAAGAGAATAGATTCATAATGCATATTTGCTATATTTTTCATACTTACTGGAAATTTTTAACTTTTTCCATCTAATTTTCACTAACTTCATTGATCACAAATAAAGGCATTGTTGTGAATCCTCACAAGTTATTTTCAATGTCTGTCAGTCACAAGAGTAATATCTTGGTCATCAAGCACTCCTGGCTGGGGACTTTTTTGCTCACATTTTGCTGGAAAAAAATCGGATTTTAAAATTAGAAAAATATTAGGCCTTAAAAGTTTGCTATGGAATAAAGCTTAAAGTGAAATCTTGATCTGTTAGCTTTTGGCCGTTGTAACACTATCTGAACAATGGTTGAAAAAGGAAAAAATTTAAGGTATTAAATCAGCAGTAGATTGACTTATTTTTCACATGAGCTTTCTTCAATGCATTTTTTATGCAGTGAAAAGTTTTGCATATGTCAAAACATAAATCGTCCCATCATTACCGATAGAGAAGTTACTGCCTCCACTATCTGCTCTCTAAGGATCACAAACATAGCCCACACAAAGCTGTTTTTTTATATCTGTGTCTCATTTTACTGTTTTAAAAGATTTTCAGCTAGCAAAAGTTAGTAATGATGAAACACAATTTAATAAATTGGTCACTGCTGTCTATTCATTTATCTCTTTCAGGCTTTTTTTTCTCTAATTTCAGCTCTTCTAAGAGTAAGAGTTTCAACTTTATTTGTGTGTTATTAAAACGTGCTGAGATGTTTGGAGGACAATGAAGTTAAGGTTTTGTTTTTTTATTTCATTTACATCTTGCATTTAGTTTTGAATATTATGAATACTAGTGCACTTGTTTTTAGTATTGCTGAGACGTAATGATTTTAGTTTGAAAAGGTCCACATTTTGACTTTTTTGGCAGGATAAATTGTAATGATATATTTTTTCATGTTTCTGTTAATTTTTAATTAGGACAAAAAATTGTTATCATTGATTGTTAAGATAAGCACTTTTTCTCCTTCATTTTTAAGGCTTAGATTAATATTGTTACAACGATCTTGCTTTAAAATGCTTCATTAAATGGGTTTGTTTTTCAATTTTAATCGCTTTAATTTTTTTTCTTCAGTATTTGTCATTAAGTTTAAGTTTTTTGTTTTACAGGAAAGTTGATATGTTAAGTTTAATTCACCAAACCACACCATACGCAGCTTTCTTGACCACACGTTGTGTGTGATGGTGTGTGTGTGTAATAAATAACCTGACTGTGTTTTCTAATTTTCTTCATGGACACATTGGAGCACAAACTAAGGCAAATTATAGCTATACTAAGATAGTTTACAAGCTAACTGAAATCAAATATAGTTATTTAGATTTTCATGTCTGTTTTCTATCCTCTCNNNNCCCCCCCCCCCCTTTACTCTGTCCATATTCATGATAAACCTACATGCATTTCTGGGTGGTTAAACAGTTTTTGGAATTTTATATAATAGTACATTATTTTCAAATCGTTTTTAGCGGTGACTACATAAGAAGGGTTTGTGTGTGTCTTTAGTTTTATAAAGGCACAGTAGCAGAATCAAGCACAGGAGACCTGTATACACAACCACACTCACATACACACCTCATTACAATAAAAGAAATTACAGGAACAGTTTTACAGTTGTAGATATGGTAAAAAGTTTAATAAACAAATCGAAAACATTTCTCTTTTGGAAAAAAAAGAGAATATACAAGATACTAAGTGAAAACAGTATTTTTTTTCATTTTATTATTTTTCTGTAAAGATCATCGTAATTATTATTTAAAAAATTGAAGAATGACAAGAATTATCCGACCTCACAAGGTTTGTTATCATGAGCAATAAAGTTGGCAAACAAAAACATAGTTGTTAAAAAAACTTTCTTATGCATTTTTATCATTTTCAGAATACATTTTTAATCTTCAAAAAAATGTTTAACATGATAGGAAAAAACAAAACAAAGTATCGTTCAATTCATTTATAGTATAGTATAGTATTACACAACCAGAATTTATAAAAACCAAAATAAAATATCAGAGTGAATCATGTAGGCTATATATATATATATATATATATATATATATATATATATATATATATATAAAATCATAATTTTGCCTTTTTGTATTTCTTTTAACAATAAAATTGAAAATAATTTGTAATATTTAAAACACAGGTTTACATGAAATTTGTTAAAAAGAGAAAATGTTACATGTGTAAGCTTAAGTCATAACACAGTTGTACTCGTATATTTAAAATGTTTCTATTCAAGTGTAAGCAGTGTTAATACAGTTCAGTATAGCATATCGTAAATCGAGATCAAAGTTAATAGATACATTCTTTGGACTTTTATCACAATAAATGCTTGAGTGGGATAGGAGTACACGCTGAAGTACGATTATTTAGTTAACTACAATGTATAAATAAAAAGGTTTACTGTGGAACTCAAACAATATTATAATCATGTAATTGTCCACTGACATAAGTTTGATTTCTAAACAAGAAGCAGATATTTTTTTATAACTGACGTTTTATTTGGGATGTCAGAAATTACCCCAACACTTAGCACCATCTTACACTAGTTACAGCATGTGTTTCCTGTGTTGGTTCTTGGACCTCTTTACTACTGCTTCTGCCGCTGCTGCTCTACATACTTCTTCCAATAACACATGATTACAAAAGAAAAGTCAATGTGGTTAGTAGTAATATGCCTTTCTGTATATCATATGGTTTTGACACATGGCACTATAACATGACGAGATCCGTATATTGACACAATCTCTCTTCTTGTTGATCAATACATCATCAATAGTTTTTAATTCAGCTTGTAGGTGTGGAGAACATTATCTCTTGAGAGCGCAGCATTGACTTTGATTTAAAATTTAAATGGGAGACAAATGAAAGGGACATGTATAGTTTAAAGTAAGTATACATAACATTGATCGTTAACATAAACCTACTAATACTGTTTCCTTGACTTTCTGGCTGTCTTTCTACTGGTCTGCTTACTTGTGTGTCTCCCCCCCCCCTCTCGCTCTCTCTGTCCTTCTCTCTTCCCATCTCTGGCTTTCTCCTGCGCACCACTTTCTTAAGTTCTTTGCTGCCCGTATCCTTTATTCTTCAATCTGTACCTCAACTATGGGTGCGAAACATGGACCTTCACAAAGGCAGTCAAAGATAAAAATAAAGTCCTTGAATGTGGTGCTACAGAAGAGTCTTGAGAATATCTTAGAAGGAGCACAAGACCAACGAAGAGGGTACTACAAGCGGCAGATGTAACGGAAAGACTGCTAGACCAGCTGATAAAGAGACAATTGCGCTACGCCGGTCATGTTATTAGAGGAAACTCGGGACATCTTTTGCAGCTAGCCTAGGAAGGCAGAAGAGGTAGAGGACGCCTTAAAAGGAGCTGGACTGGCGACATGAAGCAATGGACCAACTATCGTACATATGGAGACATCAAACGGAAAGCCGAGAGTAGAGAAGAATGGAGATTCATGGTTGCCAACCTTTATATATATAAAAACATGCATACTTATGTTTGCATGTACTGAATTGTGTATTAGGTTTTTGTTTTTTGAAAGAGATCATAAAAAAGTCATCCTCCTATCAACTGCAATACATGTAAATAGGAATAATAATCTGCTCAGACGATATAAAAGTTATCACACAAAACAGTCTTCGTTTCACAATACATATTTATTTAAAAGTCCAAGCACCATGCCGAAAAACAGTATAAATATCACCTGTTATTGCACATAGGAGCGTAGTGGCGACATGGTTTAAGCTATGTTTCTCTAAGTGGCAAGGCGGTGGGTGCCGAAGCATCTATAAGTCGAAGGTTCGAATCATACCAAAGGCAGACATTTCGGGCATTTCCACTAAAAAGCCTACTTCTCTCCACTGCTAATTTCATACCTTTACAATATTTCTGTTATTGCACAATAGCTTTCACATTTTGAAAGAATTTAAAACTCTGGCACAAATATGTCAAATAGGAAACTGGCACCGGATGAAAAAACACTTTAAAAAAGATGTTTCTTTCACAAGTGAAAAGAAATGAAGAAAATATCACCTGGCTGTACAGTTTTATTTTTTTTTCTTTCGAAAATTATGAGGTTGAAGGAGATAGTAAATCTGACACGAGCCAGAACTTTTTTTAAACACATTTCAATGAAAAGAATGATGAATTAAGATCAGCTGACTATGCTTTTTCGCAAGCTCCATTCCAAATTTCCGTTAGGCGCAGATATTTTCACTTTCATTGACCAAAATGGTCAAAACTTTACCCTCCGCACCGTTAGTATATGTATTCAATAAAATATTTCTCGGGGACAATCCACCGCCAACAGAATAAGTAAATCTAAAAAGTCGGTTTCAGGTTGTAAAAAGATGCTCTTGAGAGGGCCAAATTTTGTTCTCAGTCTCTCGAGGTATCCATTTCGTCCATCTGGTCATCTTTATTTTGCTTTGCCTGTGTTCGTGTGAGCTCATGGTTCACAGAGTCCGTGGTAATCTAGTGGGTAAAAGTCAAGTAGACAAGGGTTAATTAATGATGGTGGCATACAAAGAAGCCTTGTAATCAAATAAATTTTAGTATGCATACACAGAAGCCTTGTAATCAAATAAATTTTAGATATCGGATGACTGCAAGAGAGAGTAATCTTATCTTGATTTCGTAGAAGAAAGCTTATATAAATTACCGTAAATATGTAAAAATATCCAGTCAGCCCATGCAAGGAAGAAATCTGCGGAAATTGAATAATTACTTTAATAATTTAAAAGTTTCCTCGGTTCATTACTTTAATATAAGTTGAAACTTATACGTTAATAATATTCTTCTGTGGGTAAGATATTTTTTGCATTCAGCATGTTGTTTGAAATTGACAAATATAATTGTGAGAGAGCAAAATATGAAATATCACCCACTCTCTCTTTTCTTTTTCTCTTCGCACCTCCCTCTCTTTCTCTTCAGGGTGGGATTCCTCTTACCTTTTGATTGTTTTTGCGCATCTCGCGCACGACATCCACTAGTTCCTCACTTAAAGTCGACTGTACAAGAGCACAACACGGAAACCAGCGCGCATGTTCGAGCCAAGCGTTGTCTTCCCGTTTCCAGTTGCGCACTCCGCCGCCGCAACAGTAACAGCGAGTGCAGTCCGAGTCCCCTAGTTAGTTAAGAAGTGAGAAAAATTAAAGAATATAAACTCATACATTTTCCCAAGCCATAAAACTCGAAGATGAAAACAGAAAAAAAAAACAAAAAAAGAAACATAACAACTTTGCCTTTCTCAACCGCAAAGCTATTGAAGAAATTTGTTATGACCTGCAGTGGAATATGACCTACAGTGGAATCTACTTAAAGTCAACACCTTTAAGGGAAACTCTTGCTTAAAGTCAACTTTGTTTTGCTGTCCCATTTTGTATTTCTTTACATGTTTGTAATGGTTAAACTTTAAAGTGAACTCTTGCTTAAAGTCAACACATTTTATCGGTCCCAGGGTTGACTTTATCCGGATTCCACTGTATATTTTATACCGCGTGTTCCCACTGTTAATGCAGAATTTTGTATCAGGAGTGCTATGAGCGTTTAATTTAGGAGTGTAATGTTTTGACTCACTGCGCCGCACAAAAAGATGCGCACTCTGCAAGACGGAAGGCGGAGGAGATTAGTGTTTCCCAAGACACGTTTGAGATATAGGTCAAAACCATTAAATAAAAAACGTTGTTAAACATTTAAACAGTTCAGCCCCAGATTTATACAAAGTAAAGCCATGTTTACCTTACCTGTGTAGAAAAATCCTGCTTGAGCAACCTCTTCCCTGCTTATAATATTATCCAGTGGCCAGTGGGAAAAAGTCGCCAATCGACTCTCGTAGCTGGCCATTTCAGGCCGTTTGGATCGTATAGACTGAATCTTAAAAATGAATTATAAGAAAATAACAGAATTGAAATAGTAAAGACATAGCAAAATATCTTCAACCTACAATTATGCTACTCTAAAAAAGAGTAAACTTGTTTAAAAATTATTATTTGAACAGAGCTTTTTTTTATACAGACATTCTTACTAAACAACATCAGATATGACTGTATTATGATCATCAATATTTTCCTCCTTCTCCCTGTCATCAATAACACCTTCATGATAATCTTGACAAAGTATGTGCTTTTTACGACCCTTAACGCAAGGAAGCTATTTATGTGCTTTAACACTGGTTTAAAGGGAAGCCTTTTAATAACTTTTTACTCTCTCAATTATAAAAAGTTAGAAATTTAAGATACTTTTGAAATCATTTTCACTATAATTTCAGCACATTTAAACATTGTTTCTTTGAAAGCATATTTAAAAAGCTTTCACTCATTCTTTAATTTTGGAGGTGTTTGATAATTATTATTCTGTTTGCGAAGCGCTGGAGAAACTGATTTATCGGAAGCTGTTTGCGTGCGTTGCCATACCTTTTTTTCTTTTCATTTTTTCCGTTAATTTTTTAAACCAAGACATTATAAACTATTTACTTTCATTTGCAAGCTCTTAGTTTTACAGAGTATATGAGTATTTTCGCTCTTAGCTGGCAACGTTGCACAATGTCATAATTATGCTTGACTAACTTCTTTACATTCGACTTCAGTTTTAATTTCTTAAATTATTGCTATGCTTAAGTGCTAAAAAAACATGCGCCGAGAGTTTTCCAAAGAAGCTTTTGGATAATTAATCGACTTTAATTGATTTCAGAACATTCTGATGGGTAACAGGAACAAAAAGGGTCAAGGCTATTTGAGGGAAATTGACAACTCTTACGATTCAGTTGGCTCTTAGTCAAATGAAAAATAGGTGTCATTGTTTAGGCTACTATTTTTTACTTAAAATTTACAAGTTATTTAACTTACAATTAAAAATACACATATGTGTCTATCTGTTTCTCTATAAGCGATAGGGAGTAGTTGGTGCTTCCTTTTCTAAAGAATGAAGATTTGACTAGGGGTGCAAAACAGTCTTTTAAATGTTTTTCAATGCAGCCTATTTATGCCTTGCGGTTGTGCGTTCTGATTGTGGCAATCAAAGTGCATCGTTGCTTGCTTTACACACCTTTCACTGTTGATAAGTTCAACATAGTTCATAAAAACTAGGTTTTATAAATATATATATATAAATATATATATATATATATATATATCCTAACTAGCTAAAAAATAACCCAACAAAAACAGCTGTCTGTGTAATAATTATTTAAGCTTTTGTTTGACATATACCAGTTTCACAATATTTGCTGGAGAAAACCACAGGCTTAACAATTAAGAGATTTACTAGGTCTTGAACAAATTTAAAAGGCCATGCCAAATTACAAAGCTGTTTTGTCTGCCTAAATATTAACGGTCTCATACATTCTCATCAGCACCACCACCAAGACGACTACTACTACTACTACTACTACTACTACTACTACTACTACTACTACTACTACTACTACTACTACTACTACTTCTACTTTTACTACTACTACCACTAATACTACTTTACTACTACTACTACTACTACTACTTCTACTTTTACTACAACTACTACCACTAATACTACTTTACTACTACTACTACTACTACTACTACTACTACTACTACTACTATTGTCAATTATCATTATCAATAATTTTTGTTGTTATTTTCGTTTTGATAGGTAGTTGCTGTCTCTGTTAAAGATTCACTTTTAATAGAAATCTAAAGGCAAGCAGACAGATATGAAATCACAGGAAACTAAACAGCAAAAATGTTCAACATACAAGAAAAATAAGTCAAACTTTATAACTATAATGATCATAAAAGGATTTCTTTGAAGAAAATAATGATTATTTTATTGTCATGAAAGATTATTATTAGGTTCTTTTTTCATCAATCAACTTACCATCATAATAAAGTTGCTCCTTTTGTCTTCACCTTGTATATGAAAATGCCGTTCGCCTATAAAGGATGAAGATTTCTTGCAAAAATGAATTATTTACGTAGCCACTTTATATTATATATCCAGCCAGAAGCCTCTCAGGTCAGTTAAGTAAAAAGCCAAGTAATACAATCTAGATCTATATAAAGGTAATGACTGTGCGCCTTTCTTTCTAGAGGTTTCTATAGCGATGCGCAGAATGTTTTAAGTTGTAATCAAAAGCCATAAAAACAAGTTGTTTCGATACTTTAACATTCTAATCAAAATTTAAAATCCATTACACTTTAATCCATTCTTTATAGTTTTTCTAATCTGAGCTAACGATAGTTTTAAATACAATGCGTAGATGTACTTGGATGACACCGATGTCCGTGTCCGTGTTGCGAAAGTCAGTTCTAAGAATAGCGGCTTTTCTTAGGTCCTAGATCTACTAATAGACAAAAAGTCACTAGATCTAATACTACATGGACTAGTCTATATCGTGGTAAAATAAAAGTTGTACTTTTTAATTAAATGGGCGAAATAATGCAGAGGTCTTACCACAACCAAACAGTTCTGATTTCTGGTTTATCTTTAACAACCATTTGTGGTAAGTTTTGGGACGTAATGCCCATTGCGCTGAAAAGAAGGGAAAAAAACGGGAAACCCCATTACACATATATTCGGAAATTCCCTGCGACGGGAATGGCTTGGCCCTGGGCCTCCATACTCAAAGGCTTGGCCTATTCGGTTTAACGCTACCGGTACCGGTATCTCTAAATCTGGATTATAGTGTCTTCAAAACATAAACAAATTTTAGGTTACTGTTTATTTATACTGGTTATAAAATTTGACTGAAGTTAATAAGATACAAATTGACGCGTTGTAAAAACCTTTTTAAAAATTCAGAACATAAGCTACATTACGCTTCTAAATCTCCATCTCGAGCCGAGAGTATTTAATTAAAATCTAGTCTTCAAAATGATTATGAACTATGCGGTGTTAAAAACGCTATACGTACTAAAATATTAGGCATTAAATGATGAATCTGTTCTAGTTCTAGATTTAGAAATAGCACATTTGGAAGAAGAGGAATAAGAAGAAGAAGAA
>BMAT01002979.1:26464-57752 GCA_019649035.1 Elysia marginata
GCAAAATAAATAACTGTTACAATTGTGAGAAAGATAATAAGATTGTAGATAAACACAAGGAATAGAAGGGCAGGCACAAAGACTGACATTCAGACACGAAAAGCAAACTAATAGAGTAAGAGAGATCGAAGTGAAGGGGGGGAAAATGAAAAAAAGAGGCATGACTAGAAAATGTGGATTTTTAGTTGTATTTGTTGTTTTTGTTGTTATTAATATAGGGTAGCGCTTTGTGCGAGAGAAAGAAAGAGACTTGTGGTCACATCAGTAGAAAGCAGCCTTGCGGTGTCCACTAGGACTGTGAACCCATCTATCTCAGCCGATCCTCCTGCCCTATTACTGTGTATGGGCACATTCCTATCATGCCAAGCCACTACGTAATGACGTCAACCAAAGGCCTTGAGCAACTTGCTCTAATGCGCATCTTTGGTGGAACTAAACATTGTCTTTTGCGGTACATTACTATTTATGGTTTGATCATTTCAAAACTGGTGAATGTCACGAAAAGCCTATGCATGTGTACCGCCATAGTTTTCTCCGACCTTTTAGTTGCCACATCTGACGTGAAATTATAATGACTACGCACAGCTTTAATTAATAAAAACAAGCATGGTCGCCCGTTGACTCCCATGGATAAATGTGTAAAGCATTCTTTTGCAGATGAAGTTAGAAACCACAGATAAAAAAGTTAAGTTTATACGTAAAAACAAATAAAGTTGAAGTGTATGTAAAGCAACCACTAGAATATTTTCTTTTTGGTTTGAGGTAAAACATGGGCATTACGCTACTTCATCTATTTTCATTTGATAGTATGCTTCCAAATCATATTCTAAGTATTTCTCCTATGTGCTGTAAGCATAAGCTTGAAGTCTTTCTAAACTAGTAATGATACACGCTGTGTTTCCTATTCGTTGTGCGAACACAACATTTAAAATGTAAGTAAGCCATTATAGTAACTGTTTAATCATTGATCATAACATAATTTATACATGTATGTATTCCGCTCCAACTTGGTTGTTGCACAAATACATTTACTTGGAACTGCCACTGGCTTTTCATTTAATACAAATGCCGTTTACGCTTTTGCACACACACACAAACACACAAAAGAAACAATTTGTGATGATTGTTTAGGCAGCGATTATAAAGTTATGTCGCATTAGACAATAAATAAAACATGCTAGAAACTGTGGGATTTAACGGATTTGATAAGATATACGACAAGGCATTTGAAAATCCATGCACTGATTACTCGCAGCTCAAAAAAACAACAAATTAATAATATAACATGCCAACCGACTTTCAGTGGGTTGTTTCAGGCCTTTACACATTCTTATTGTAATATTTGTCGTAAACAGCCTCTAGCGATAAAGGGTACGGTCCAAGTAGGCCAGTGCTATTCGAGCCACTGAAACATGGCATATCATTTGAGGTACCTGGAAGTTTGTATCGATTTCATTAATAAATCAGTATTATAATATCTGCCCAAGTGTACTTAGGAAGTTGTTCGTTGATTTTTTACCAAAGCACACTTGTAACCCCATTTCTCTTTATGTTGGTGTGACTCTTTTGCTAAATGTTTTGCGAATGACGAGACAAAATGCCATTTAGCATAACGTTAAATGTATGAACACAATCACGCTATGGCACAGATGAAGCAAAACTTTTATAACTACTAAAGTTGTGCTTTGGACCCAACCAACGAACCACCCTAATTCAAAAGTTATAAAAAACCGTGGTGAACTTATTGGTTTTTTTAAGCAACATACTAAGATATGTAGCAATCCAAATAAAAGGTGTCAACTGCAAAAAACGTATGTATCGTTTTAACTGGCTCAAACGGCAGCTTAAGAGCCACTGGCTCAGATGGAATGTCCATTTTGGGAAAGTGGTTCAAATGAAATGCTACCGTGTTAAGTCTGGTTTGTTCTCAGTGACAAAGGGCGGCTTGGTAAATTATCAGGCTGTTAAGATACACACTGACGAATGTACCAAGTCAGAGAACTAGGAGTGCTCTACCGTGTTTTCTGGTGGTAGAGAGTTCAGTTCTGTCGAGGGAAGGTGCTAACGTATAACAGTTGGTCAGTCGCCAACTTACTGTAGTCGGGAGCGAATGTTTGTTTCATATCGCAGGTAAAATTTTCTGTCGTTTGTTTTTGGAACTTTTTCTGAGCTTTAAAAGATATCTAAGATAAGATAAGATAAGATAAGATAATTTAATTTGTCCCTTTTCAAGGAAATTTGTTTTGACAGCATCAGCATAGTTTTACATAAATTACATTGTTACATACATAATACATTGATTACGTCAGACATTACTGGGTTTATGCATAACACTATATAACGTATAAAATAATGTATATAATCTTTTTTCATAGCACGAAATAAAGCATTCCGCTTATTGCTTAATGAAATACATTATAAATAGTCACAATAATGATCTTAATGATTGAGAGTTATTTTCATAATCGTTGATGATTTTTTTTAGTTTGTCCCAGCGCATAACCTACTGGAGAAGACGGATACTGCTAGGCACAAATGACCGCCTGTACCTTTCAGTCCTAGCTGTCTTAGAGAGCAGCCTTCCGGTCCTTACGGACTTTGTGTATTCTGCATTAAGGGGGTGGTTGGCGTTGTTAAGGATGCCTTTGGCTATTCTTTTACACGATTTTCTATATATCTCATTTGTAGAATCAAACTTAAAACATGTCGTTTTAGATGCCTTTCGTATAAGTCGATCTAATCTCTCCTCATCCCTGACAGTGATGTTTCCGCCCCAGCCAGTTATTCCAAAGCTGATGACACTTTGAACTAAGTTTGTTTATTTCTATTTTTATATAATATGTAAAGATCTATAATAAAATAGTCACAAGTTTAGAGAAAAAAATCCCCTATCTTACAAAATTAGGAAATGATAGTAAATAAAAAAAAGTTTTGGTTTTAAATTATCCTAGATGTAACAGTGCTTTCTATGGCCCGTTTTACTATCTGAAAGTTATGCAATAGTTTGAAATACTTTAAATTTTATGGAAACTCTTTTGTCAGTTTGTAAACATTTGGATTTCTTTGTTGTTGTTGGTTTGTGAGGTTGTGAGGTTGATTATCTTCCTTGTGATCTATAATGAATTTGCTATAGAGAAGAACTAGACAGATGTTTTACAGGTTTTCGTTACATTGAAATTAAGACAGAGCCATAAAATTGAGGTTTTCTCAATTCATTATCTTGACACTTATTAAATTTGGCTATAAATATACAACAAAAAAGTTTTATAGAAACAATGTTACATAACAAAATGTGTCCTATTAACGGACGAAGTTTTACTAAAAGGGAGTAAATTATTAATAATAAGCGATGTTGATTTTTTCGAGTCGCTAAAATTGCGTAAACAACTTACAGCACATCACTGCTTGGTAGTGATGGAAAGAAAACACCCTGGCGGCAAAAACAATGTTGGAGATGAGAGGACAATCTTATTATGTAAACACAAGTCTGCGTCACGTTCACTTCAACTGATTGATAGAGAACAGTGTTGATAATTATATATGATATTCAAGAGCAAAATTGTGTTGGAAAGTTTGTAAAGGTTTTTTTTTTTACTATTGCGAAACATAAGCATGAATTTATCATTTATCATTTTGTTGAAGGAGTAGTCCAAGTCAAAAGAGCCATTTCTCTGTGTGCTGTAAATATGAATTGTTGGTTTTTTTTTTGTTCAGCTATCTTTCGATTGACTTACATCTATGTGTAAAACATTTACGCCCCCACCTTTCTCTCTTCCCATAGCCACCACCCCCTCTAAATTCCCATTTTCCCCCATATACACATTGCCCTTATACATGATGTACGTACAATATGATTATGATTATGTTATTTAAATAACTTTTTCTTTTTCTTTAAATGATTTTAATCTGCTGTACACATGTACCTAAGTATGCTTGAAAGTACGTATGTAAAGCACCTGGACACACTTATGTTTTGTTGTGATGGTGTACCTAAGTATGTAATTGAAAGTATGTATGTAAAGCACCTAGAGCTAACACCTGTTGGAATAGGCGCTATATAAAAAGCCGTTATTATAATTATTATTATTATTGCAATTATCCACAGGAATACAGCAGTGGTCATAGCTATAAGGCGTCAGTCGCTGTATAGTCTCCTAAGTTTAGATCCAGCAGTTGAGTTTTGATGCTGAAATACCCACACCGCAGAACAGATCTCTGCGCATCTTCAAGTTGTGCAAACAATTTGATTTTTAATACGAGTGTCCATTACCTTTGATTTCACGCAACTCTATAATAATAGATGCACAATGCATGAACGTATTTCTTCTCCACATTTCCCAGAGCCTTGTAAAACTACAAGCTCTTCTACCTTGTCTTCACCATTCATCACAGGCAATGCAAAGGTTTTGAGGCGAACCTTGAGAAACATTTATCTGAAGGGGGCAAGCTATATCAACACGCTTGATCATTTTCTAAATTATACGAGCTTGTAGGAAGATGAGCAGTTTGAGGCGGATCTTCAAAAGAAGCAAGTCTAGAGCGGATAACAACTTCAACGCCAGGAGACAGATGGTGAGAGCTCCGCCACCTGGTCAGGTCACCGACACAGATGGTCAGTAGTGGGATGCGTTATCGATTGTTAAAATTAGACAAAATCTGAGGATAACCATAGGAAATGTCTCAGATTTTTGTGCTGTGAGTAGACATAACACAACATGTAGTGATTTAGGGTTAAATAAGACATTGCAAAATGCAATGACTGAGAATGAAAATCAGACAAGAACTAGAGACTGAGAATGGAAGTAAATAAAATCCGGGAATTACAAGCAGAAATTAAACAAAAAACCAGGAATGAGGAATGTGAAAAAGACAACATCAACCAAGGGATTAGGAATGGGAAAAAGAATTGAAACAATTGGCTCGCGTAAAAATGTTTATGTTTGCACTTCAGTAAGCTTTCTCTGCGGTCAATCGAGGCCATTTCACTTTTCAATTTAAAAAACCAAATTAAATTCCTAAAACTATTAATTGGAATCTCAATACAATGTTATGCTTCGGAACAAAAGCATTTTTGTAAAGCTGATAGAAAGTAAAATTATTTAAAGAACCAAGGTGTGGAACTAGATTTGTTTGGTAAAGGCACTATATGAAAAGGGGAGTCAAAATGTAGGCTTATAGATATCGACAACAGATTAGCATAAGTAGTGGGGTAGATTCCATTCCCTCATTATTCTCTAGACCTTCAAAATAGATAAGATAGCAAAAGCGCTGCATATGAGTAATAGTCTGTTGTATTTTTAATCTACATGGCATATCGAGATATTAATGAACTTTATTCTGTAAATGAACTTGGTATGCGAAAAACGTACCCTACAATTTGAGCCATTCATGTTCACTGTCCGAGGGACTTTTCTAATGTGGTCAAATTAATGTATGACCTTTCATTTCTCTTTTTTCCTTTCTCTCTTTCTATCTATCGATAATATTATGTATAGTCAGCACAAAATGTTTTATTAAAGTTCCAGTATTGGTTTTAAATCCATTGTTTGTTATTAAACATAAATTTGAATTTAAAGCAAGTGCGAAAAAAAAACACCCAAAAAATAACGCACTGAGCCTAATTTTTACCGTTGTAATGTTAAAGTCAATTCAATGGTTCACCTCTACTCCTCCACTTTCTCTATCCGCAGACCCGCATCATGAAGTGTGGAAGCCACAGTTTTCCTGCGGTGACCAGACGGATGAGTCTCGTATTCCGTTCTACAACAGTGGGTTCGCAGCCTGCCCCAGATGTGGGGAGAAAAACATTTGGCGCTTCGAGGAAAAAGCAGGAATAAGGCCCAATGGGGATACGTATGGCACTGAGGTTTTCATGTGTCAGACAAAAGGCTGTGGTTGGAGCACTTCCTTCATGTATGATGATGGCGGTTAGTAAACTAGAAAAATGTAACTTGAGTCGTTATCCATTCTCTCTCGGGGTATTTTCTGAGACTGTTGCTCTTTATAAGTTATTAAGGCTGGGTTTACATAAATTTTAATTTTCTTCTCTGTCCATTCATATCTTTTCATCAGCTGCATTCAGGGATATGAGCGACAAATGACTTTCATTTAGTCCAAGAATTATTGCCCTTGACTTACTTTGCCATGACGCCAACCCTTTGTCGGCATTGCAGTTTTCTATACACCCACTTGCACTTAGATATGATCCATTTCTCTCCGTGACCCTTCCACTTCTAACAAAATGAGAAACACTCTCTTTTATTCCAAAATCTAAAAGTGCTAATTGCATATGGAAGTGGTGCAAAAAAAATTTAGCTGCAAATAAAATTACAGTTTTAATGCTGAAATGAAGGGATAAAAAGGAGTGCATTAATGTGAATAAGCCTATTATTTAGAGAAATTTTTCATTTTTGACAAGAAAGCTTATTTTTATGCTGAGAATGTATTCTCGAAAAGGCTTCATCTTCCATGAAGAGTGTATTTTTGCAAAGAAGTGTTACTCTTCTGCGGATAATGTTTTTGCCATGAAGGCTTACCCTTCTTTAGAGAACCCTTCTTTAGAGAATCTATAAAGTGAAAAAGGCTTCATCTTCTTTGGTTTCCATGCTATGTCCACCCTTCATTTAAACAAATGAGCGTGTTCATCTCGTGCTGGCTTGTCCCTTCCTCTCCCGTACAGAGTTAAAGGCTAGTAATTTCCCATATTTACAAACCAAATAACTTTAATATGAAATTTAGAGAGAAGTAAAGAAAAAGAAGCTCTATGTCAAGGTTATGTATCCTTAGCTGATGAAAATTTCAATCTGTTTCGCTTTCTTGGCATTTTCGAAGACTCTTCTAAGTCCTGTGTTTGCTGTACTTTGACGCACATCTTTCAGTGCACATTTTTTACGTTTTGGTTCAATTTGAATACGAAGTGCGAAAAATTGTATGAAATTTCAATGTAAGCAAAACTATGCAATAGAAAGAACAGCATCACGCCCAAATGTCCACAGCTACAACTGAGCTCCATGTATGTCTTGTTTCAGCCCAACCAACAAGCCATTTCGAGGCTCGGCATTGGCCACGCTCTGTGCTTAAGTTTCCGGTGACATTCATGATGATGTGGGCAGACAGACATGATCTTAACAAGCTCAAGCATCTCATATTTACAAAGGCAAGTAGATATAAAGCGTTTGGGACTCAAGTAAGAGCATGCAATATGCTTTTGCATCTCATTGGATATTAATTGTATCGAAGAATCTTCATTAAAACTTTTTTCATATTAATTTAAAAGCCATACTTTTCACTTTCTTCTTTTACAACCGTAACAAAAACATACGTGAAGTATCATAAAGAAACTAAAAATTAATTATGATTTACTTTACTGACAGGACGATAGTCTTTAAAGTTTTCTTTGTCCAGTCCTATTTTCGAAGTGGTCCCACAACAGACTTTGCGTGTGTACCTTATAGTCTTAAGCGGGCGAGCCGCCGTCAGACCGGAGCAGTGCGGTAATTCAGTGCAGGCTTTTACTCTTTCATGAGGGTGCCGAGTATGCCAACAGAATGTTATTGGGGTAAAGTTAGGGCTCTAAAAACAGTTTAAGCTATGACCGTATGAACCATTTTAAATAATACAAATCACAAGTGCAGATCCCTTTTCATTTTATAGATTTCCCCCATTTTAGATTTCCTAGCCCTTAGTTCATTGCCTTTCAAACTTAAAGATCTTGGGCTGGTTCTCAGCAAACCCTTCTGCTTCTTTTACTTGTAGCCTATTAACCATCTCCACCCCTTTGATCTATTACAGAACCTCACGGGCGACCGATTCCTGGAGCTAGAAAGGTCCAACTGTTTGGCCAGCGAGCTCGATCTCCGCACCAAAGATGTTGCAAAAGTACAAAAGGCTCTGAATGACCCAAGAGGCGCCCTACTCATATCTAAATCTCGCTAGATTAAAAAACACCTATCTTCCGTAACACTGGTGTATCTAAACATTAAAACTATGAGACTGCTAAAATCGTTTGGAAGTGTTTCGATAGGCTTCATCTTGGTGTCCCGTAAGACAGTAATTCTCTAGGTACCGTGTACTGCATTGCTGTCTTATCGGTACACTCTCACTTTTGCCCTGTCACTTCAAACATGATTTATGATCGTATAATCAGTAGATTTTTTTTTATAAATTTCATTCACGTTATAGCTCTACAGTCCTCAAGATTTCCTGTTTTATTCCTGCAAAATTTTCAAATAGAAGATGTACAGTAGCTGTCATCCACTTTAAAACAATTAATTGGCATGTTATGCGTGAATAATTTAAGTCTTTTTTATCACAACTTCTAATAATAAAAGTACAATTTACTTAGCACAATTTTTTGGATACTTTTTTTAAGTATAAACAGTTAATTTGTAAAGAACTTACTCCCTTTATCAAGCAATATCATGTTCATGTAGGCCTGTTTGTGTAGTTGCCCCTAAGCGGCAAAAGTGATGTCTAATGTTACTGATATAATTAAATAAACCATACAGTAAACTCCCATACAAAAACTTACAAACTTTGATGTTTAAAAAAGTTTTGTGTGGGTTTATCTCAATAAAATATCTCTTAAGGCCGAGAAAGTGCAGTATAAAAATGGACGTAATCTGCAAAAGGTTTGTTAAGGTGTGACCTCTTCATTTCCTTCCTTTTTCTGGATTTGTAGACATTAACTTGCATATTGAGGTAACACAGTACTGTAAAGCCATGTTGTAACCTGTTTTTTTTTCTTTCCTTTGTAGTTGGTTTTGTTTTGCATTAACTCTTAAAACCAATAACTAAACGCCTGCTATCACGCCTGTCATAATGTGTGGCGTCTTGGTCTCGTGGCAGATACTCGGTCCTGTGACCGAAAAACCCATGGTTCGTGCCTTGGTTTAACAAGTCAGGTTTATTTCGTAAAAATACTATTCACAAACATTTCCTCGTCGCACCCACACTTTCAGAAAATACATGGCTATGGGTAATGAAAGATTTTGTAAGTAATCTAGAGAGATGCGTTCTTTGACTTCAGTACATGTAGTTAATTTGATTGGTAATGGCTTGTCAGAATACTCATGCAAAACGCTCAGACCATTTTTGTGGATTAAGTTGTATTTAAAAATATTGCTTTCTTTAATAACCATTACTAATGTAAAACCTTGCACCTCTCAGTGCGAGAGCCGAGTGTTCTACTACTAGACCACGACGTCACGCTATTATTGTTTTGAAGTGAAAATTTGATTTTCGGGCTAATGTATGCAAGTAAGAAGAAAGATTACTTTAAAACAGTAATTTCTTTAGACTTTTTTACGGTGCCCTTCCGACAATCTTATCCAATGTGCTGCTTGAGCGAAAACAGCGCAGGCTCTGACAGTCACAATGGCTATTGAATGCAAAAACGAAATTGTTTCTCCTGGATCTGAGGGTTGTGTTGCCACGACTGCTTTCATTTACTCGCGGTCACTCTGAAAGCATGCCTGTACATATATTTTCTGTTAGGGGGGAAATAATTTAATCGTGTGTTTACATGCCCTTAAATCCAGTTCAGTGTTCAAAGCATGTTAAGTAGATTTACTGACATGTTTCTACCATGTTATGTTGTCTCCTGACCAACAGATGAGCAGCTGTATTATCCACACCCTTTTGTTTCTATACTAATAAACAAAATAAGACAGTACTTCTCATGTTTAGATGCAGGAAAAAAATGATAAATATCTTCATGGATTAGAATTATGAAAAACCTGTGATGTACAATCTAATCCTATAACTAACCCCCAACTTCAACTAAATGAAGATTCTTGTCTTCTAGCCCATCTCTAGCAAAACTTATACGTTTTATGCTAAGTTAATCGTTAGACAATCTTTTGTCGCTAGGTAGCTAAATCTACTCATTAGCTAGACCTTACCAAATCAAAACCTATAACGCTTAAGGCTACATTTACTTTGATCTGCCTTGTTAAGTTCCCATTTTTTCTTTGTCATGACAAAAACAGTTAAATCAGAAGACAAGGGTATCCTATTATTAAAATGTAATAAAGGCTCGATTACTGTCGACTTAGAGAGGTGTCAAAATTCACATGAGAGCGATTTTAAGTTAAACGCCATTCAACACTATCAGGACTACACAAGTTAGTAAATCAATTTCAAGACATATTACCGTACATTTATGTTTCTACAGATAACCTATGTATGCACCAATGAATGCAACAGTGTCAATAATAGTTCTTTCAGATCACGCATACCTCCAACTAAGTAAAGTACAGTATCTGGACGGGGGGCTTTGAAAAAAGTCAAGTCGCAATGTATATATTCTACATCATTTCCGTAGACGCGTCACACTGCACCATGTCAAAGCAAAAACAGATTACTCCGGCGTCGATATTTAACTTAGCATGGAATCTGTGTCTTGTGGAAGGACCATTAGGTCTCTTTTTGCCTTTTGTTTGTGTGGACACTGAATGTTATCTAATGATATGACGTAACACACCGCTTGCTTTAAGCGTGGATTAAGATCAATCAATAATTTATGCTGGATTGTATCTGGCGCTCTCCCCTGTAATGGCATCAAAGCGGTAAACAGGCTGAATATCAGCTGATTATTAAAGATGCTAAAATGTTAAAGATAAAGATTGACGTAAGGTTTATTTTCATCAAGCTTAAATATATAGTTATACATGTATTTTAAGAGAAATTGATGAAATGCACATTCAGGTGCGCTCAATAATTTTTACAGAGCTATTGTGGAGAGCATCTTAACTCAATCGATTTTTATTTGGTTTGATAGAAAAACAGAAAGAAGGGCATATATAGACTAGACTCAATTGTCATAAACACACAAAAGTTAATTGTTGTGAATCTCCCATCTTTCGAAAGTTTATATGAAGCAAGAATGTCAGCCAGGACAGAAAAGATCTTGAAATATAATATCCACCCAGCAAGGAAATATTTTGATACGGGCGAAGACTAAGGGCGTTCAAAGTAAATAAACGATTAGAAAATAGCTTCTTTCCCCAAGCCGTAAAATACTTGAATGGAACTAGAATTTTGAGATTATTCTAATTGAATCTTTTAATAACATGAAGGGCACATAAGGATGGGGTATTTCGTTGAGCTTGATGGGTTAAGAGGAGTGCAGGTATTTCTTGTTCCTTGGGGACAGAAGAGAGATAATGCTACAGAGAGAGAGACAGAGAGACAGAGAGACACACAGAGAGAGAGAGAGAGAGAGAGAGAGAGAGAGAGAGAGAGAGAGAGAGAGAGGGACAGGGGGGATGCTTGTGTGGGTATAAGCGAGAGAGATTACATTTCTCTTCTTGTACAAGATGTTCTTTGTTTAGAAAAAACGTACTGTTTCTACAATCATATAGACTTCATCTAAAGAGTTTATGTTATATGTACTGCGTCGCAAGATCAGGTTCTCATGTAATATTTGGGCTCAATGTTTGAGATAGAGATGTTATTTTAAATTCATTTGGTGAGACATTTTCCTAGTTTGATGGTGAATCAGTGTAAAATATCTGAAAAAAGTGTTCTTTATTGTCTTTCATAGACAGATTTTTTCCGTTCAAAAGATAAAAACAAACCTTTTGAGAAGTGCCCAACTAGGCCGCGTGCAGTCACAGCAACATTATGTAATAGATCAGAGGTCTAAAACTAAAAAAAAGCTATGTTTCTAAATCATATGACGAAACCTAAATGCCCATTCATATTACATTACACAAAAGTAACATTTGGTTTTGATATAAAATATTTAATAGTTTTATATCTGCCTGCAGTTAACAATAGAGAGAAACATTAAATTTTGGTGCATTTGCTGGCTGTCAACAAACTCAAAACTTGGTACTATCTCACCTTATATAGCATCACCGACTCTGCGCCACAGCGGTTTGTTAAACTTGTAACCGGAAAACTACCTTGACAAGTGAAAAAATTGCCTTAATCTACAAAAAAAAAAAAACGCTGATAAACACTTAGGACACTCTCAACCTTAGACTATCAAGAACTACACGTAAAAACTTTGCGTTGTTGAAGAGAATTTAATAAAGTTGATTAATCACTCAAAATGAAATGACAGGTTTATAAATGTTTCTAGATTTGTGTAACTCCGCCAGTGGTAAAATCAGGTGTGTCCGTCAGTCAGACTCCCAATTTCCTGTTTATTTTGGTGGGCAAACACCACACATATAGGGACAGTCGAACGGGATGTTGCTGTATTTCGTGCAGTAAGATGGAGGCAATCGAGTGCCACAGTTCCATTTATCTTGAGTTGGACAGTCCACTGAAAATTAAAAACATCACATAGATAATATATTGTGTAAAGAATGTATACAATTCGAACCATTAAGGCAAGAGATGCAAAACATAAATAATGTGAGCTGACCTTCGAAAACCAGTCATAAGTATCTCAGACTAGTTTTGAATTAGAACCCTTTCTATAAAAATATTTCTTTTACAGTACAACCACTTTTTGTTACTTAAGAGCGAAGTATCTCTGATTATAGAAAAACCGAAGCTGTAATTTTTCCACCCCTTGAAGGACATGAAGATGCACTATATACAAATGGTAGGGGCTCAGTGTGTAAAAAGTCCAACTTGTGCCTGATTTTCCCAGGCCATCCCGGATCCCAGGATTTATAAAGGTTGACAAAAAATGCATAATATAAAATTTGAGATTCAACGAGAAAAAAGCTTATTTTTAGAGCTTATGTTTTCCTTAAACTGTGGTCACATTTTAGGTGTAACAGGCAATTCTGTGATGTCACTAAGATATGAATATTATACAAGCATGCGATTACATGTCATTGATTATTTCTATTTGGCAAGTATAATTATTACAGGCATCAACCAACACCCTGTCAGGTAACTGGCGTCTTACAAAACAATACTCACTCTAAAGCCGGTCTTACACAACGCGTATTCCGTACGAAAGACTCGTGACCGGCTCCCATCAAGGGATCGATTTTTTCGCTTTCACATGGTGCTTTCCTATGTAAAAAGGTGTAGGTGATATATTGGGACAGAATTCTCTCCAAAGTCTCCGCTCAGGAGTCTTCCGCCAGGGATACGCGTCATGCAAAAACGGGCCTGAGGAATATCCCACACTGTCATTGCCATGAGGAAAAGCGCATTTTTACACAGCGTGACATTTTACACCCCATTGTTTTAGCCCATGTTAAGTCCACTATATAAACAAGAAAAGCCTCTTACGTTCAGTGCAGTTTGCTCCTTTGTAGATTTTCTGACAGTTGCATGAACAAGAGTTGATGTCAAGCTTGCCTTTGTTCAAACACAGTAAGCCCCCACAGTCTGTGAATAAGGAGAAACATAACTTTGATTAAAAAACAATCATTGTGACGACGATATGTTAAGCAGGGTTCTGATTGATTGGTTGTTTGTTAAGTATGTCAGGATCTTTGTTTTATAAGTCCCGATCATGAAAAAAAAAACGTAAACAGTATACAACGCTTTTATTATCTCGCATGTGTTTTTTTCCTTGCTTCTGCATGTTTCCCATTATGATTTGGTTGTTTGGTTGGTTGTTTGAATTTTAACGTCTCTTTTCAACTACAAGGTTATATCAGAGACGGCGCTTGGGACAATTGAAAGCGTGCTGCCACACTGTGATGTACGGAGCGCTGCATACACCACACCCAGTCACATTATCCTGACACCGGACCGACCAGACTTAGCACTAAATCCATAATGCCAGACACCAGACGGATCAGCTACTAATACCAATTTTAAAGTCCTATGTTTGACTCGGCTGGGGATCGAACCCGTACTTCCCGATCTCTGAGCGAGTGTCTTTACTGCTATGCCACAGAGCCGGTTTCCCATTATGAAAAAGCTTTAACAAAAAGTAAAGATAATGAGCGACTTAGTAGTTCACTTACAGGGTGGCGAAGGACAAAAGTTTGTTGTACTAGTTAACAAATAATTTAGAAATTAGCCTTCTGGGATCGAAAATAATGTGAAACAGCAAAAAATAGCAACACTTAACCTCCATATCAAATGAAAAAAGAGTAATTACAATTAACCTAGACTATTTAGTTGTGTGGCATACATAAAACATTTTAAAGTCATATAATTGTTAAACAGTTTTCTGTGTCACATTATGTGAAGACCTCGGCATATTAAATGGCATATGGGTGTAATGTCCTTCAGGTAATAACGTGCATTCAACTATACTATGTCTACCGGCTGAGAAAGAACGTTTTTGCTCTCAGGAGGGAACGCGAATCTCATTTAATTTCTACCCATACTCATAGAATGAATGCGCAGTGACCTTTACGAAAGTTCCTATAGCAAAAGCACAGCTTAACAAATTGTAAAGATCATTACGCAATTCGCAAAACAATTCCATACTAAATGTTAAACTGCCGCTGATTCAGCGGACCCAAATACTTATGCAAATAATGGACTAAGCGCACTGAATGAGCTCATGGGAGGTATGGTGCATGTTTGTGTGCATCGAACGGGAAAAAGGGGGGGGGGGCAATTCGAGCCTGGTGGATATGAAGTTGGTCTAAGGTCTCGAAGCTTTCCGTCATTATTTAGTAGTCTAATGACAAAGAGGCGCCACAAACACTTAGATCATGTTGTTAAGAGAGACTAAAACCCCATTTTGGAGGGAGGGTGCTAGCGTCACAAAAACCTGCATAAGCAATCGAGCTTTTCCACCTATTTTGATAAATGAAGTAGCTAATAATTGCGATAGTAAACAGGTTGCGATGATGTTCAGTTGGAATGTTCTTTTAGAAGGATGCAAAGATCGTCACGACCCTCAAACCTACCATTGGGGTGGATAAACTTGAGACCCCACCTCTCAAGCTTAAAAATGATCAATAGATTTACCTAATAGAGCTATATCTAAGATAGTTTTTAAAGAAATATTTAGTAATTACTGAAGCTCATTTACCGAATATCGAATTCAGCCAAAGCGTAAGTCTGCATATCATCTTGAAATACCATCAATTTAAAAGAGATATTGTAATTTCCTTTCTTTTAAGCAGTAGATTGCTTTTTTTATTATTCAACCCCACTCTGTTTATGGGGGCAAAGTAAACAGGAGAACACTAAAATTGTTTGCTTTTGCAGTCTACAGTAAGAAATAGTACTTAACCCTAGTAAAACTTTGTAGACCCTTTCTCACTCATTCACACAGGATCTTTAGTTCTGATTAAAAAAATAAAAAAATAGAAGCAAATGAGGTCGATGTTGAAAAAAATTTTCGGTTTACGGGAAATGCGCCATACAGTTCTGTTAGTGTAGATTTATTTCTTCAAATCTTTGTTACAACGATGCTCAAAGGTAGTTGATAAAATTAATGCTTTTTGGAGTTGCTACTTGTGCAAACTTGAGTTTAGAAAAATGGTTTGCGGTTGAACTTGGGTTTAAATAACAGATAAGAAGTCCTTAGGCTTTGCCAGTTACTCGCCGATGTAAGGATTGCTTTTTCATGGAATATTGGAAAATATAGCTTGGGACAAATTTGCCCCGTTTAGGCCTAAAGTCATGTGATTACAATATAATCATCAGGGGACCATTTTTGTAATTGAAGGCGGGTTTAAACATGTTTGAAATGGCATCCCAAATCAAAAAGGAAAATCGAACCCAATTTTTCTAGCGTTCGAACGAGTAGATTATCGCCCAAAAATTCCATTCTGTTCTGATTTTTCGGTAGATTTCCACCTTTAAACTGCAAGCCTACATTGAGAGAACCAGAGCGTACAATGCAATGTGAGATAGATAATCATCTCAAACTTTAACGTCTTCCAACAATCGGGCGGTTCCTTTCGCCTATTAATCGGCTCGGCTTTGCTTCTGATATTTACACATAAAAAGGGAAATGCAAATCGACTAAAAAAATAATCGTAAGTATATGGTTTTGAACGTGAAGCCAGAAAAACGGGATTCGTGCAATACTTCTAAATCTAGATATAAATCTAGATGTAGCAGACGCAATAGGTTGAGCGCTAGATTAGATCTAGATTATAGATCTAGACGTCGTCTAAACTTCGCTTCGCTTCGTTTCTTTTTTTTTGATCGTGTAAGAGCTCATACAAAACGGGCGAAATACGCTTAGGAAAGTGTGTTCTGATTTCACTGAGAAGAATAGTAACGTTTTTGATTTTGCGTTCTGAAATCGACCGTGTAAACACACCTTAAGCCGAGGCCCGTTGTATAGCGCGAGCGCTCGCCACGAGCAGGCAAACGGTTTGCCGCAAACTGTCTTAACCATAAGCAAAGCTCTTATCGGCGAATGTTTTTTAAAATGGCGACCACCTTTTATAAGATGGCGGCCACCTTTTTTTTAATGGTGACCACATATTTTAAAATGGCGACCACCTGGCAAAATAATTGGATTAAATCAATAAGAGGCTATCTATGTCAGAAAACTTTTTCATAAATTTGCGTTGGATACATAATTTAAATAATAGTAGAGATCAGCGAAATGTCTCTTTAACCTAATGAATACTCTCGATCTTGAAATTTCAAAAAGAAAAAGCTCCATGAAAATTCAACTATCAACGTTGAAAGTTCCCGCGCACTACCCCGTAACATGACAACGAGCAATGAACAACTGCCATAACGGCATAACAAAAGAGCAGGCAGGCAGAGGAAGAGATAGGCCAACTATAACAGCAACACATGGAACTGCGAGACGTCTAAAAAGATTGGAGAACAGAGAGGTCTAGCGATACAGAATGTATTCTTAAGAGAATCATTTATGGCGCTCTACTCCTCCCCTACTCTCATTCAAAAGATAGCATAGAATTGAAATAAACTTGATAGCGATAGACTTACGGGATTGTTTTTGGCCATGTTGGTAAATTTCATTGTTCTGAGAAAGTGTGGACTGTGCTGAACGAAAGCATTAATCTTCCTAATTATAGAAATCTCTAACACCAACTTTTCGGCGATTTTTTTTTACTTGATACCCGTTGAAACCAAATTCTTTAGTTTACGATCTACACAAATTTGAAGCTGAATGTATCAGCGTTTAGATGCAGATAAGATTTAAGAAGAGGGCTCTGTTAATGTTATTTATTTCTGATAACAATAAGCCTGCACAATCACTTCAACCCCATCTGGTCGTTTATAATTTTTTCGTTATATATCAACACAAAACTCTAGGATAAACTCACCGCAAAGACCATTCTTGCAGGAGTCTGGACAAGATGAGCACCGGCTTGGGCCCTTCGTGTAAGGATAACGGAATGAAAGTTGTCTGAGAGGAGAAGGGCATAGAGAAATAAATTAAATATTAAATTTTTTATCCATAACTACAACAACAGCAACATCAGCAACAACAACATCATCAAGTTTTTTGGTGGTGTAAATTATTGCAATGCTCATATTCTTTTGTCATTATACAAGGAAAAACCAAGTGACTTACTCACCTGTCACTAAGCAGATCCCTCTAACAAGAAGCTCATGTTTTATGCATAAAAACACCTGATGCTTTAAGCGCTTGTTACTACCCCAACCATCCCCTTACCCCCTTTCCCCGACACACACACACATAATGAATTAAAAGATATATAATATTATTTCAGGAGTTAGTTAATATACATACAAAAAAGCGCTTTCTGTCCGTGTCATTAAGCAATTATTTCTTCCTTTATATGAGCACTGGAATGTTAGCAAGAATTTGTCATAATTTGAAAACAAAGGCATAAGAATTAATTATCACCAACTGAATCTTTTTATCGCCTTAATAGAATGGACAGTTTTAGATCTCTCATGCTCATCTAACCTAAAATAGCTACAGGCACCAACAAACTAAAGTTCGCAACCTATCAGGTTTTGCCCTTAATGTGGCATCTGCATGCTATTATATGGGTAGACACTCGGCCTTTGAGATTCGAATCCTCATTTCACTTGTCGATGTTTATTAACTGGGGAAGGCTATTTATGAACGCCTTGGCCAAGCGCTAATACGAGGCAATGAAAATCTTGTACTCTAGACTTTGATAAAAAAGCATAGAACTAGTCAAGTTTCTGCTATGAAACACTTATAAACCCCCTTTTTGCTCAGATAATAGAGACCTTAAGCACACGCACCGTGTCTCACTACGCGTACGTGAAAATCGGGAAAGCAGATGGAGGAAACTACAAAAATAATAAAACCAGTTTCTAAAAATAGATCCACAGACGTTCCCGTTATGCTCACGCGTTGCTGCTTAAAGTCTGTAATAATGAGCATGAAGACGTGTAGCCTGTCTCAGAACTCACCCTTGAGCGTAGTTACAGACGTAGAACCGACCGAAGCGCACGTCATCACAACGTGTAAAGCCGCATCCTATCCGCTGGGTTCTGTTGCTCACCATCTTAACGTTGTGAAAATATTTTAGCAAATAATTACAATTTTCGTGTGTTGTTGGTTTTAAATATATATATTAACAGCGTTTATAAAGAAGTTGGGTGGTTTAATTACTCAAATTTGGATTTTCACAAGTTCCCCTTTTCAACAAAGTCGTTTAGTGGTTTCCAAATAAGTCATATTTAACAATGTCACCATCCCCCTCGTCATCATCATCATGATCATCACCATCACCATCATCACCACCACCAATCATCAATAACATCAGCAGCACCAGCTTCCTTATCACCAGTTGCACCAGCACCAACAGAGCAGCAATCGATACTATCTCCATTTTCATTACCATTATCGCCATCACAGACTGAAATACTTAACACAATTCACATCAATCAAGTATAAATTAAAATAACAAAGACTTACAATCGTGTAATGTGAGATCCTTGCCCAGCCTCCTGGTCCCAGGTACACTTTAGGGTCTTCACCGTACTTGAAAAAGTTGGATTCCTTGAACCAAGACAGCATTGCCTTGCTCCAGTTGGGCTGCCCTGCGGCTATGTTTTGGCCGATAGACTTCCCATAAGCTTGAGGAAGTAAGCAGGTATGGGGTGGGAGCAATAAATGGGAACAGTTTTCACGTAAAGCAAACGTGTCAATTACAGTTAGTAATGTCAATAGACTGTTAGATGACACTGCGATGATGGGAGAAGTTTTTGTCGATAGGTCAAGAAACTTTTCAGTTAGTTTTATGGCTACGTTTGGGCGCAGTCTTTCATGCACAGTCAGATTTGGCTAACGATGGCGCCTAGTTTTCGGTAACCACGTCGAGCTGATGGACGAATGTCGTTATAAATGAACTCTAAAGATTTGAATGGAAGAAGTGTTTGTATCATTGATGGATGCAATTTTCAATGAGCAATCATCTACTGTTTGTATTACCGATAGACGCTGTCTTCAGTGAGTAATCGCAATTGCCCGTGTAACGGATGGATGAAGTCGTCAGTGAGCAATCCGGGTTGGTTGTGATACGGAGAGCCACGTAGTCTTAAGTGAGCAGTTAAAACAACTAAGCTGTATCATGGACGAAGGTGTATATACAGGGAGAAATCACAGTTGGCTGTACTACAGATGGGGGAGTCTTTGGTGAACAGTACAGTTACTATAGTGCGAGTGGACGTAGTCTATAGTGAATAGTCAGCGCTGGCTGTAGCACGAATAAACTAATGTAGTTTTTAGTGAGCAGAGTATGCTATGTTACAGAGGAACGTAGTCTATAGTGAACAGTCAGCGCTGGCTGTAGCACAAATAAATGTAGTTTCTAGTGAGCAGAGTATGCTATGTTACAGAGGAACGTAGTCTAGAATGAACAGTCAGCGCTGGCTGTAGTACGAATGGGCGTAGTTTTTAGTTTGCGGTCAGAATTGGCTCCATTGCGGATAGACGTGACCTTTAGTGAGCGGTCCAAGTCAATGGGTTTCATCCGCAATAATCAGTCAAATGATGCCGGTAAAACAACAGAGTAAACTGATAACAAAGAGTCTTAAAAGAGCAGTCAAGTAAACACCTTTTTTTAAAAAGAAGAATTGATTTTGTTAATCTTGAATGCCAAACACACTTAAAGAGGAAAAGGAGAGGGAGGGAGACTGAGAATAAAGTGTTCAAAATTTTAAATTTTTATGATGATAATGAGTAGTTTTTAAAACAATACACGTACCTGGCAGTTTCCTGTTTTTGTCGTGACGAACGGCGCACTGTTGTGACCATTTCTGGGCTAGTTTAGCTAAGTTCTCATCCCAGACCTTCAATTGAAGTAGATATCATTAGTGTTTTACGTTGTACATATAAAAACCCTAATCACAAGTGATAAAAACATGTCAAAGCTAACAAGCAGAGAAACAATAAAGCCAGAAACAAAATAGAAGTTTCTTGTGCAAAGATTGAAGAGTGCAAGTGGTGAACGATGAAATATTAATATTAAGATGATTAAGCTTATCTCTTACAAATCTAACACTGCTCTTCTTAACAAACGTATTTGTGGTTAAAAGAAAATAAAATTCTATCGGAAATGTTGGAGCGATTGGACCACTAGTTAAAGGAATGCAAACTATAACTTTAGATTCCTTTAATACTTAAACTATGTGTGCAGAATCCGATGACCGTTTTTAGGACAATTATTTTGATTAGGTCCGCCGGTATATAGTGAGTTTACGCAATACCTAAAGTGATAAATATTCATTAAAATGCAGTCATGAAAAAGTTGTGTTATACCTCTTTTGACACAGATAACAGATAAGCAAGCAGACAGAACGACATGAAGATTTGTCATGGCTATTGGATAATTTCTAATAGATGTAAAGGAGGTGGAGAATTCGGAGCGCTCGCTGCCTTAACTGATAAGTCAGGATAGAAAATTTAGAATTCGGAGCGCTCGCCGTGTTAACTGATAAGTCAGGATAGAAAATTTAGAATTCCGAGCGCTCGCCGTGTTAACTGATAAGTCAAGATAGAAAATTTAGAATTCCGAGCGCTCACCGTGTTAACTGATAAGTCAGGATAGAAAATTTAGAATTCCGAGCGCTCGCCGTGTTAACTGATAAGTCAAGATAGAAAATTTAGAATTCGCAGCGCTCGCCATGTTGGGTGATAAGTCAGGATAGGAAAGTTGGAGTTTGAAGAGGTCGCCGCATTAGTTGATAATTCAGAGTGGGAAAGTGCTGAGTTTGAAGTGCTTGTCGTATTTACTGATAAGTCAGAAAAGAAAAGATGGATTTTGTGGTGGTCGCCGTATTGACTAATAAATCAGAATAGGAAAGCGTGAGTTTGAAGTGCTAGCTACATTGACTAATAAGAGAGAGTAGGAAGTTTGAGTTTGCAGCGGTTGCCATATTGGCTGTTAAATCAGAATAGGAAAGTTGGAGTTTGGAGCGCTTGCCGTATAGGGAATGAGATTAGAGGTAAAACAAGAGTAACGCCCCTTTTCCAGAAGACAACACTCCAAAATACTAAAGTGGTTATTGTAATCTAGACCTAGATTGTAGGGTCTTATATTGGTAAGTTTCTTACTTTTATAAACGATTTGACATCTAGAACTTAAAAACTATAGAGCTAAATAAAGTTTATCTGCAAAATAAATCTGTCGTATAAATTTTAAAAGATTGTATTCATAAGACAGTGGAGAGACACCAGGAAAGTTCCGTTACTCTTGTTGAAATCTCATTCCCTATTGACAGATAGGTCAGATCAGGGAGTAAAGAGGTCATAGTAGCATTGGCTGATAGGTCAGAATAGGAAGCTGGAAGTTTAGAGCGCTCGGCGTACTCTTTGATAAAACAGGATAGGAAAGTTGGAATTCCGAGTGCCCGCTGTATCGGCTGATAGGTCAGAACAGGTAACAAAGAAATCACAGTAGCATTGGCTCATAGATCAGGATAGGAGGATGAGAATTTGGGGTGCTCGCCGAATCAGCTGCCTATGCGTTCAATGTAATGAGTTCATAGTGCACGGAAGACTTACCACAGCTGTGAGATCAGTAGCCACTGGTTTGACTTCCCGTCTGACCTTGTTGTGATACGCCACGATCACTTCCTTATCTGCCTCGGACACGCCGGTCTCGGCGATGTTGTCGTGGTCCTCAAAACAGTAGCTGTGTTTTGGAGTTTGATCTTTAAAATCATCTGTGCAGGTGGGCACCTAAGGTTTCGCATAAATAGGTATTAGTTTGGAAAGAGCGGATGTGGATATAATTATGTTTGAGTAAGTGGAGGCGAGATAAAAAAAACAAACATGTTGGGGTAGAAAAAGTTGGGGGAAGGGGGCATTTCAATTTAAATTTAAGGTGGATGTTTCTTATTTTTTGTCCCCTTTAAAGTTTTTATATGGCCTTGACCGAGGGTTGCAAAGTGCTTATTAGTATCATCTACAGTCTTGTAGCCTCGGTTCATTTTGGCAAATAGAAAGTACATTTTATTTTTTTCGTGTAAAAAACTATTTAGGAAAATGATTTTTTAAAAGCATTCGGCCCGTTTCACAAGACCCCTATCCCGTACGGAAGACTCGGGACCGTCTCTAAACTGGAGACTTCGAAAAAATTCTATCCTTATACCCTGTCACACGAGAACGTATCATGTGAAAGCGAAAACGTATCACCAATCCAGAAACAGTCCGGAATTATTCGCACGTGGTACGCATCATTTGCAACAGGTTTCAGAAAAAACTAATGACAAAAGTCCATATATCGTACGAGTAACTAAAATCGTTGGGAACAGTCAGAGGGCCACAAGTTCAATTCCATAAGGGCATCAGTTCATAATAGCATCTAACCAAATATTAGGGAACAGCTAGGATGTCGTATTTTCACTTCCATGCTGCTGCCGATTCATTGTAGCGTCTACAACAAAATTGGGGAACAACTAGGATGCCGCAAATTCACTTCCATGATGCTACCAACTCATACTGACATCCACAACAATACCGCTGTAGTGCCCCAAGTTTGCTTTCATGGTGGTACCAATTCATACTAGGATCAACAACAATTGAGATAAGCCAGAATGCCTCAAATTCACCTCATTGGGGTGGGGGGGGGGATTGTACAAATTACGAATATTAAAAAAAACCGTACAAGATAGTCCTTGGTATTTCTAACATAATTTGATGTAGACTTACATGCAACAACAAAACCCTCATATTTTAATCTTTTAATCTGTGCACGATATTTGAATTTAGTATAAGTTCTAGTTGAAAAAAAATCAGACAAGTATTTAGAAATGGTTTTTATGAACTTTTACAAAGTGCTGCGTCTTCAATTTTTGTGGGTATGAATAAAGAGAGAGAGAGAGAGAGAGAGGGGGGGGGGAGAGAGAGAGAGAGAGAAAGAGAGACAGACAGACAGGCAGAGACAGAGAGAGATAGAGGGACATGGAGAGAGACACAGAGACAGACACAGGGACAAAGAGAGAGAGATAAAGAGAGAGAGTGAAAGAGAGAGAGAGAGAGAACAGTGGGAGAGGGCCTTATCAACCCTACTTAACCGCCCATTCCTCCTTTTCTCCCTTTCACATGTATACACGTACACCTTCCATGACTTATTCTGAAATAGGATTTTTACTAGGCTCGGTTAATATTTACACTTCATATGAATATGAAAGGAAGTGAATAGAAATTTTTACTGCGCTCCGTTAACATTTACACTTCATATAAATTTGAAAGGAAGTGAATAGGAATTTTTACTGCCTTCGGTTAACATTTACACTTCATATGAATTTGAAAGGAATTGAATAGGTGTAAAAACGTAGTCTACATAATCTAACATGCTCAACAATCTTCTACATGTACGACTGCACAAATGTATCGTAGTGTGTTGAGTAAAAGAAACAGAAAGGCTAGCCAGTAAATAAACAGACAGACAGGGAGAAATGTAAACAAACATACAGCAAGGGAGACACTTAGACAAACAGAACCGGAGGCATGTAGATAAACAGACAGAGAGAGACAAGTGAGACATAAGCAGCAAGGCTGCACAGACATACAAACAAACCAAGAATGTTAAAAATGCCCACAGAGAGACATACAGACCCAGATACACATACGCAGACAGGAAGGCAGTTACAGACAGTCAGAAATAAAAACAGAAAAAGATTTTTATTTAAATTCAGTTATACTTACCGTTTGCTCCGTGGCTGAAATTAAGTGAAAATGAAAAGGTAAACTTTAATAGAGTTTAAAAAGTTTGGAGTGGTAATAGGCATTTTACAAAATCATGCGGAAAGAGATGATTGACGCTGTGAGAGATAGGTAGATAGATAGATAGATAGATATACGTATAGATAGATAGATAGATAGATAGCTATGCTAGAGAGAGAGAGAGAGAGAGAGAGAGAGAGAGAGAGAGAGAGAACAAGTGAAGCATAAAAAATAAAAAGATAGTGACAGAAAAAAGTACAAATTTATAAAAATTTAAGTAGATAAAGAGCGTAGAAAAAAAAGAAAAAGAGTGAGGAAGAGCTAAAGATACTGAGAAAAGGAGAGGGAGGCAATGCTAAACGAGTTGAAAATTTAAAAATACATGTATAGATCTACTTCTCCTTTTGTAGTTTTCTTATATTTTGTTATTGTGACCTTAAAAAAATCTTAAACTTTAGGAATTAAGATCTGTTAACTTTTAATGTCCAGCAGTTTTATTACTGTATGGTATCATACAACTATGCCTGAATTTTTGTCTACAAAACTTAGCAAACTGTCGATATAGACACTTCACAAAATGTTAAAACTTACCTGTAGTGTCTTGGACTGTAATGGCTGTCAAAGCCAAGACGAGGACCACAACTCCTCCGCCAAAGGTGCAAGCCATTGTGTGAATTCTAGCATATTAAAACAAACAGTATGTTTAGTAATAATAGACAGGTCAAGTTTTACACTTTTCTGTCTGCAACTTTGTTACATGGCAGGCGGAAAAACACACATAAACAAAATAGTTTCGCCCTCTTCGTTTGTTGAATTCTGTAAAATGTAGATTAATTTATATCTAGATCGAAAATCTAGATAAAGAGTCTAAAAATTTGACTTGCATCTAGAAAAAAATCAATTTAGATAATCTAGATTTAGACCTAGATATAGATATCTTGATATAGAGTGTGGAATAGACCTGGATCTAGATTAGGCCAAAGGGAATTGAATAGCGACCAAACTCTGTGATCAGGCTTAGGGTGTCAGTTTTCTTCCATTTTAATCTCTGCGCGTCATGTTTTCTTCTGTTTTAACATTAAGCCGTAGGTTCTGCCTGTCAATTTTTCATTAAATATGAAGGTCACTTTTTCCCCAGTAAAAGCAATAAAAAAAATAATATAAGTAAAAAATGCAATTCGGGCTCAAGTCGCTTAAATTGGCTTTGAGAGCAAAAAAGAAAAAAAAAAGAAAATTTTTATAATACTGAGACAACCATCTTCAATTTCGGGAAAGCTTATCGTTACTTTCAACTTCTTCAAGAGCAAAGTTGTTTTTTTTTTTTACAATCAGTTAGAAACTACTTTTGAACTGTACCATATTTAATCTGGCTCCATCACATACTAGTTTAACACTGCAAACTGTAGTTAGCAAATTTACAAAACGGCTAAAAAAAAATCAATAGAAGAAGAAAGAAACTCACCTTAAAGGCACTCAGATTACGAAAATTTTACAAAGAGTACCTTGTACAACAAGTTCTATTAGTCTATTATACTCGCGATAAGCTAGTCTGAGGGCAAAGGCTCACCAATCTTTTATACTGTTAGAGAACAGCTGCTTAATTACATCAGCTCGTTCCTGATTTTTTGAGCTCTGACTTCTAATCTTTAACTAATTGATGCATCATTATTTTCTTTTTTTTTTTTTTGAGTTTTGCAAGCTGTACGGCTCCGGCTCTTTCATTAATAGTTATATGTGTATCAAAAGTTTTTTGTCACTGAAATCTGTACGCCTGTCCGTCTGTTACTTTAAGTGCCAATTTTGTGCAACCTTTTTAATTGGCCTCTTCTCCCCTCCCCCCACTCTTTCTCAATTTCTACATTCAGGACCTCTTTTCAAACGCCAACTTTTAATCGTTTTCTTTTTCTTCTTATTCTTGCTTATATTCTTGTTGTTGTTGTTGATTTTGTTTTTCTTCTTCTCCTTCCCCCTTTTCATGCTACTGCTGCTGTCTGTACATTACTGCTACTTTCACCACAACTACTACACTACTACAAGTGTCAATATTGAATAATGATAATAATGAAGAAATAACAATAATCTCACCACTACATACAGCTCTACTATATATAGATTTTTTTTTCGTGGCTTGTCTGTTTTTATTTTTTTACCAGCTAACATTCAAAGCCATTGCAATACTTTGAGCCACCCTTCCACACACTTCCTAAGGCATAAATTCCACCCCCTTTCACCTGACATCTTAACAACTCCCACCCTCATCACCACCCACCCAAAAAATTACGCATTCCATGCAAAAGAGCAGTAGAGTTCTTGACTTTTTAAATGTCGAGATGGAAATGTTTTACACCGATTAAGTGGTGGGCAATTACCAGATTTACGGTAATTGTTTCTGATCAGAGACAGCTAGTGCCAATTGCTTGTTAATGCAGCTATTACAATAATAATATATATATATATAAAATATAAGCTACTGCATAATATAACTATTAAAGTAATATTTTTTAAGCTTATCGCCACAGATCTTCATAATATTCGTGTTCTTAAATCCTGAGAATTCGCCCCTCTAAAAGAAGTGCTACGTGCATTAGGAATAATTTCGCCTCGTAAGACCATAAATTTATTTGTGAATCTGTTTTACTGTTTCGTTTGGCTAGGTAAACCCCAATTCGATACCTCGATACATGTACTTTCACACGGGCCAGAAAATTAACCTTACGGTTTTTAACATACGCAATTAGTATTGGTTTTTTAAAATCGTTGCATTGTTGTTTGCGTATTCATTTTAATCACAGACTACGGTTATACATTTGCCAGAAAACAAATTTGTTGTGCGCATAATCAGGTCGATAAAAGGGACACCAGAATGCAATACAGCCACTTCATAAAATTTAAAAACAAATTTAATTAACTTTAATACTCTGGTACTATTGTTAACCTATAATGTATGCAATATACCCTTTCCAGAGTTTTCTTTACCCATTTAAAGCCCGACACGAAAAATTGTTTATCTGTGTTAGCGAAATGACTTCTTTGTTCATTTGATCCCATGTAATGTCGTTTGCTTTTTTTAAGAACGACAGAATGGCTTAACAATTTTCTGTCGTCGATTTTATTACAACCAAATCATAAGTACCAGAACATATCATCAGGTGGTAATGTGTGCTTGGAAAATGATATAAACACAAAAAATATTATTTTGAAATACCCTCTGACTCATGAATGCAAAGCCAAGCATGAGGAGATGTGATTATATTAAATATGGACTTCAAATGAACATATATTTCTAGATAGGTTGATAGACAGATAGATATATTGATAGCTTATCAATGCATAGAAAGATAGATAAATAAATAGAAAGATAGAAAGATACACAGATAGACAGACAGATAGATAGATAGATAGATGATAGATAGGTAGGTAGATAAATAGATAGAAAGATGGATAAATATTTAGATAGATAATTAAACATCCAGTTTTTTATGTAATGAAATGAAGTGCGCGAATTTTAAGAGAAGCTTTTATATACATACCAACCGAAACTCTACCTAAGGTTTCGTCGCGACACAGTGTTTCGTGTCACCCCATCGAGAGTAATGAAGGCAAAAAATGCGAACCGGTGCTAGGAAAAGCGAGACGTGGAGACGGAAATATTCGCCTGAAGAGCTGCCGATTGATGAGACGGCATGAAACACTGAGTCACGGCGAAACATAGGCACAATTCCGGTTATAATATATAGATATATAGATAGATAAATCGAGAGAAAAATGAAGAGATAGATAGATATTTAGCAAGGTAGATAGATAGACATTCAGCAAGGTAGATAGATAGAAAAATGAATAGATAGATAGATAGATAGATAGATAGATAGAAAGATAGATAGATAGAAAGATGGATAGACGTGCCAGTTTATATAAGTTAGGTTATTCGATTCTATTAGTAAATATAAAAGGTCCAAATTACCATGAACATAACCACAGTGGGTGTGTATTTTAGATTTGTGATTAACAAAGAGCGGCCGCTATGTTTTATAATACGGTTGTTCTCTTTCCGTACAAATCTGAGCTGAGAGCCATTATAATATGTGAAGCACCGGACAGAAAATGATACACGACTGTACACTTTATACGCCTGCCTTTACGGACATTAATGTTGGTTCTTTTTTTAAATTTGATTAGCTACACTTTGTTAAGACGCATATTAATTAAGATCATTAAGTGCTCAACATAATTAGTGGCAAAGTTGAATACTTTCTTTGGGTTATATGAACACAACATTTAAATTAGATGTGAGTTTAAACAGTTACCTTAATCTAAACCCAAAATAGACAAGTGAATGGGCACATTCTGTGGCTCATTCAAGACGGCAGAAAAAAAATATGTGTAGAGCTCCCACAAAATGAGTCTACGAGTACATGCGGTGCCAGCCGATTCAAGAAAATTGGCATTTTTAAATACAGGGTCATATTTTGATTCAAAACTTTTATTGCATTTTTCGAAAAGTTTAGGATGTTTACATCATAGGAACTTTAATATGAGACTATCAAGAAAAAAGTTGGAAATGTGTTTTAAGGGTTGTTAGAACACGGTAATGCTCTGTCGGCTTTTACATTATAAAACCTTTTCAGTCCAATTTTCTCCAACTAAAAAAAAACAAAGCCACGTGGGTTCCATGTCTTTTAGAAGCAATAACTCAGAACCTAATGAAGATGTCAAGCTAGACTGTTGTCCGTCGTACATAATTTTTAAATGCCTTTCCAATGATGTAATATCTCCATAACACGAAATTCCTCATGTGGACTCATTTTGTGGAATCCCTACAATACTCGTTCCTAAAATGATGCTAACACAATGTGCTCTTTTTAAATCTTGCTTTTCCTACCATTGCATTTAAAAGAACATTTTTGACTTCAAGCAGCAAGTGGTTAAAAAACTATATCATGTGCAAGCACCGTTTTAAAAATCCCAAGACAAGAGTTCGTGGTCATCAATCATTATGGCATTAGCTTTGATTCAAAAGCAAGGGCACTTTGAGCTACTATATGAATTATGTTTATCTCCTGGAAACATGTTTAACTGTACCGAACGCGATTGACTTGAAAGTTATTAATTTCTTAGATTAAAGGACACCATTTTGGCCATATTCAAGCATGTTTTTCATTTTAAAAAATCATGGACCAGTATAACACGTCCATTCCCAAAACGTAGCATTTAAAGAAAGACTCGTTGTTTTTGTGCAAACATGTTATTGACCTTGCCACAGAAGTTCAGCTGTTTTGTACTCTCAAATTTATCTCCTCTGTCCTTGTTTCACCTCAGCTCACCACAAAATGTCTTGATCTGAACCTGATAATAATGCGATTATAAAAGTCGAGCGATTAGAATATTTAATGAAGTTGGTTGGTTGCGACAGCTGAGCTCTTGTAATTGGGGCAGCATCAAAAGATCAATAAGGTCATTTCATTGTAGACAAAACAGTGTCGACATAACAGTGCAGATAACAATTGCCCCCTCAATACACAAAAAGGTTATTGTTAGTTAAGATGCAAGAAAGAAGTAATGAGTAATAAGCACGTTAGATTTAAAAGGCATACCACATAAATGAAGAAATAAAGCAATTTTGTGGAATTGCCCGAAATGTCAGCCTTTAGTTAGATTCGAATCTTCGGCTTGTAGCTTCGGCACCCACCGTCGTGCCAGTGAAAGAAACATAGCTTATACCATGTCGCTACTACGCTTCTTTAAAAAAGAAGTTTCACGGCGAAGGTCCTTGCTTAGCCTCTCTAAGCGACTTGTATACTTGAAAGGGTCAAAACTGCACCAAAGACAATTACTGAATCAGAATTGCACCAACACTTAACCATCAACAACAAACACAGAAAACGAACGATAACGTTTAAGGTCCGCCTCGTATATAGCATATATCTAGAGATCAGAATAAATCGCGGAGGCAGCCAATGCGCAATCAAACGTTTGAAAGATTTTTTAAGGTATGAAATTAGCATAGAAGAGAAGTAGGCTTTAAGTGGAATTGTCCTAAAGTCAGCCTTTAGTATGATTCGAACATTCGACCTATACTAGCCTCGGCACCCACCGCCTTGTCACTGAGAGAAACATAGCTGACAGTTACACCATGTCTCCACTACGCTTCTTAAAGAAAAGATGAGTTGTGACTGTAAAAAAATGAACGTTGTATTGTCCACGTGCGGACAGCAGCTTTAATTTCCGATTTTGCAAAACCAACGGATCAGCAAGAGATAATCCATATATCCGGCCAGGTTTTGTAGCAAGCGATAACAACTCACTGCTCAGAATACACCCAGACTGTGTAATTTTGTCAAGATTTTGAGATACACAAGCATGTAGAAACTAAAACCAACAAGTTAAAATAGAAATGCTCCCATTACAAAATGACAATATTTGTTTTTAAGGGTATTTTTAAAGCCTGAACTTCCACAGCTCTCGTTGTTTTTTTCCTAATAGAACGTCAACTTGATCGCATTCTGTTAAGATTTCTTTTCATCTCAAATTTCACATTTTTATGCATTGTAATAGGGCTTTTTCACTTTAATTATAGGTCTTTGAAGACACCATGATATAGCAATAATGCATCAATTAACTCAATAACATCTTCTTAACACTGTAGTACATTATGCATGAATTGAATTCTTAAACGCCTCAGTTGTAGTAAACCATCTGTTTCTTACATCTCAGCATACCCTCTCTTATCCTCATTTTTTCGCCCCTTTTCTGCCCTCTCCTATACCTACCTGCATCCAGTTGAATCAAACGGTATTTTAAATAATTTCACAATATATCGTTGGAATACAAACATGTCATAAAATTTGAAATAAGAAAAATCTTACAAGAAATCAGGTGTGGAGGAAATGTTTTTTTTAATAGTTCAAAAATTTGGTTTTTATAAAATAAAAATTCTACTTGATGAGCTTACTTTCCGAATAGTATACTCTTTTCCTGATTTAGATGATGGAAATTTTCGAACATCATCATCTCAAGAAAGATTTAACAGAAAACTGATTTCGCCTTATTTTAACAGGATTCGTGGATGAAATTTGGATTAACTGAAAATTAGAACAGTGGCTTTAAAACAATTTTGGGCTGTGCAGTTCTCTATACCTAAATGGCATCTATGGCAGTAATTGTTTCTTTCCTCAACCTTTGAAGACCTATATAAATAGTTAATGTGTCAATGCACATTGAAATAAGTGACATTGACATCAACCACTGTTGGCACGAGTTGCATTCACGGTCTTTGACCTCCTAAAACGCCTG